>JAAXLI020002651.1:0-10215 GCA_014621495.2 Entosphenus tridentatus | reverse complement strand
GGGGAGGGGCTGGTCACCCCGTGGTGCCCTTATTAAACTCAACGTTTCACCTACTCACGCCGGCTTGTGCCCGCCCTCACAGTCGGGCATATTTGCGGAATACACCACGCCGCCGTTGATCCTGGCCATTGACCGAGCAACCCAACATTCCTACCAGCTCCCTCCGCAGGAATGTGTTTGGGGTCAGTATTTAAGGACATCAGTCACAGACATGCAGAATCGTAGCAGTAATTGTATTGCCTTTCGTGTAACTATAACTACAAGCAATGAATCATAAAGAAGTACGCAATGCTTAATAAAAGACTTTTACAGCGATTTTTAAACCTTTGAAATGAAATCCTGTCAACTGCTGAATTTGTTAACATAAATCACTGGATGTACAAGCTGCTGCTTTACGTGTTACTTACTTCACTAACACGCACATATCTTGCATGCACTCGTTAAACAGATGAACAATACATGTTGGCATATGGGGGAATCGTTTTACACAGCCCGTTCACACGTGAAAGTGTCACAGAGGCTACCAGTGAGGCATGCCAACACAGGCTTCTCAGTCCTCTCAGACCCCACAGCATCTATATCAATCGACACGTCTCGATGTGAGACCATCTCATTGTTTATCCATTTGAGTCCGAATCTCTACGGTAGGGGTGGCCAGCCTGTAACAACAGACCAAGAGACAAAAAGTACCCGTGAGTTCTGCCAAGAAGTGTATATATATCATACAACTTTAATTGATTATTCTTTGCTACTGTGATAGCATGTTCTACGTTATGACCCTTCGAAAGAGCCGTGTGTGGTGGATTAAAGAGCCACGTGCGGCTATGGAGATGCCGGTTGGCCACCGCTGATCCGTATCAATCTATAGGTTTCTGTTTGCGGGCATCGGATTGTGTTTCTTCGTTTGAGTCTGAATCTCTTATGGTGTATATGCATCTCTATTTTCAATCTACAAGCCTTACGATATCTATACGATTTTGTGGGTCTCTAACCAACTGTTCGACGTCACTTCGACCAAGGCAGGCTGAACGTGTGGTTTTTGTGGTCGTGGAGAAGCAGACTGCGGAGAACTCGGCTGAATGTTGTGGTCGTAGCTACTGTTGGTGGTAGCGGTTGGCGGAGCTTGTGCGGGATTCATTTAATTGCAGCATGGTTTGGCAGTCCCGGCAACTGCGGACCTTAATCGATGTCTGGACAAAAGGAAAGTACAGCATTTACCATCTGCAGTGATAATCAAATATAATGATGTAATCCACTCCAGTGATGATGTGGTTGGCCTGTCTAACCACTGACAGTGAGCATGTCCAGGTGGACAGCAGACTACAATGGTCAGCCTAGATGCTGGCCTGCAGCATCAGTTGGCTACGTATGGTGTGAAAGAAGTTCAACATACAGACATACGTAAATCAGGGTAAGGTGTCCTTTATCCAGCTCATCACATACGTATTTTGACCTGCTCAACATTCAAGGGAAGAATTAAATACTTATTCTACACAATTCTCCAAACTTGGACACACCGACCGGCCAACACAGGTCTCATGAGTGGACAAGCTCGCACTTAACATTTCGTGTGTAAAACTATTCAGCAAAAAATGTACAGCTGCGGTTTGCATAAGACAACGTTATCATTGCACTGCTGCAATTTCATGATCACTTTTAGGCATGCAATGGGTAATCGATTTAAAATTGATTATGCTCACAATACATGCATTGCACGCGTATGAAAATGATTATGGTTACGGAAAATCTATTAAAAAAATTAGTTTTTTGCCAATGGTATGAAAGACATGGACAAACAAAACAATGAAAAACAATGTGATTGATTCTTGAAACTATGAACCCAAATCGTGACATATCAACAAATCGTGACAGGGTTGGGCAGCCCAGTAGTGTGACGTTGCTTAAACGGGAAGCATACACAACATAGTCCACTTGAAAAAACAAATGCTAAAATGTTCAACGATGATCAGAATGCGTAACGAGACGACATGCTGTTGCCTATCACACATTCTGGTATCGCTCTCACCT
This sequence comes from Entosphenus tridentatus, assembly GCA_014621495.2. Taxonomy (NCBI): domain Eukaryota; kingdom Metazoa; phylum Chordata; class Hyperoartia; order Petromyzontiformes; family Petromyzontidae; genus Entosphenus; species Entosphenus tridentatus. The sequence continues at coordinate 8,187 of JAAXLI020002651.1, read as the reverse complement.
CCTCCGGTGTATTGGGGAAAGGCCGAGCACACCCATCGCTTAATTGTGTCAATTTTAGCATTTTGTACAGCTCCCCTCCCACTGTTAAATGTTTTGACTTGATTACAAGAATTTGGAAATGGGGAGGTTTGGGCGAGGGGATGGGCGTTTGAGGTATCACCCCCCCCCCGCCCCCCAGGGATAGACAGGAGTTAACCACTGTTGTGTAGGACTTATACTGACGGAATAAATACAAATTAATAATTTGGAAATGGAGCTGAGCATGCAGTGGGGAGAGAAGCAGGGGGGTGGCGGGTGCTCAGTTCCCTGCAACGACTCCCCCCCCGCACCCCCCGCCCGATGGTACCACAGGGTTGGTGTGGTAATTGGTTGTTGAATCGTTACGCGGCCCAGTGGAGCGTGTGTGGTCGTTGTGTGCGGGGCTACAGGTTTCCCATCTCCCCCTCCACAGTCTTCACGAGCGCGTAGAGCTCTGCCAGTCCCACGACGGAGGCGGCGATCACTCCTGCAAGCACACGCTGCCGGAAGCAAACACAGGCCGAGCGTTACGCGCATTTCAGAGGGACCGTGGGAGAGGCACATTTACAAAAAAACATGTCAGGAACAACACAGGGATATTCGCGTGGCTCAGAGGGAGTTACAGAGCGCTGAGTTGACACCGCTAAGTTCAGCAGGGGGCGGTGTGTGCACGTGTTTTTGTCACTGCTATCTCTCGCAAGACACCTCCACACAGCACTGCGAACATCATCCAACAAGAGTGAATGCGCAGAGCGGCGTGGTTTTCTTTGTGCAGGGTATGGTAAATCGACGCACCGTGAATGTGCATCGCAATGACAGATCATTATTAGCCATCATCTATCCACTGCTGGATGAAGCGTCCCCATGCTGACAGTCATGCACATGAAGACACATGATCACTCCCTCTGTGGTGGTCATATTTTGCACGCAATTCCAGCCTCATTCAAGTATACATCACGACAATCAAGTTTCCATCACTACAACCAAGAAATGTGAAATGTAACGGGTGTTCACACACTGCGCATTTTTTCTTTAACGCCGTTTTCCGCTCTAACGCGAGTCTAGCGTGTGACGGACTACTTTTCTGAGCAGCACGAGTGTTGGCAGCGTTATACGGCGATGCTGGAAGCTGGAACTGTAGTACTGATGAGCGCGCTGTGATACACGGCGTGCCTTTCTCTACCTCGAGCATCTTTGTGTGCGTCGCGTCATCTCGCCCCCTTATTTTTTCTCTCGGCGTATCTCTCACTCTCGGGCACACTTTATATTCAAATAGATGACTGTCACACATAGTGTGTTTATAAAAATACTGTATACGCAACACATTGCAAAATAGTGTACAGTAAACCCTCGCTACGCGCAAGTTCTGGATTCGCGGGTGACTAAATGTATAGCAAACCCCGATTCGCGACCCGCCTGGCTCCGGTATTGGCGAGTGTACGTGGTGCCACACTTCCGACACCGGGGGAGGTGCACACAGAATGTTGTGACATTTGAAACGGTGTGCGAAGGTTAGGCACGCCCCTTCATATGCCCGCGTTGTCCTCAGTCTCACAGTAATTCCGCTTTGAACTCGCCATTATTTTTACTTTATACGGACTTACAGTCGACTCGTTTATACATGTTGGTATAAACTTGCCGACTGCGCGGTTCGTTAAAAAGAACGCGAATGCAATCGGGGAAAGTGTTGCGGCTCACGCTCCCCCAGAGTGCTAAAATGATAACTATGCAATGTTGTTATCAAACAGCTGCCTCTCCCGAGGAGTTATCCTCCTGAATTCCTCACCATCACCACCACCTCAGTCATCGTCAAATCACCATCAGTGGTAATCAACAAAAAAGTTTGTTCTCTACAACGTAATTATTTTACCCATTGTTGTTAAACATTTACCATCTCCCCCCAATGTTCACTCGTACCAGGAACGTAACCCCATTTTTCCCCCACTGGAACAAGGTTTCTGCATTCGAGAATTATGCATTTGCGAGTGTTTTGTCAAGAATGTAGATCCTCGAGAACATAGAGGGGTTTCCTGTGCCACAAAACCGCCTTGAACTAAGGCGCCATATGCATCGAACTAAGATATCACACGACGTTATGTTCACCATCACAAAACAATTTGTGCTTGTATTGTGAGCACGGCAAAACACTGCACAGTGGTTTCATTCGGTATAAACAGGTTGTACCGACAGGACGTGCTGTTTCTAAATAAACGCCTCGTTCAAAGAGATAAGCCGAGTATTTTACAGGGTATTTTACACAATGGAAACCATCTATTAAGAGATTTAGTGTACACAAACACTGCAACAACTATTGATAAGCATTTGTGATATCGCGTTAAATAAATTAAGATCACTTCCAACACTCCTGACAATGACACAAAATAATTGTCCATGCTTTTATCAACCAATGCCTCTTACATGCCGTCTCGGTCTTGGCGGTAGTTTAACCAAATTTCGCTGCTCTGTTCATTGCCGATTTGTCACGTGGAAGGGCTCATGACCAGTTAGTAGTCATGGTCAGGAATCAAACTCAGGCCGCAGGGTTCAAAAGTGCAATTTGCTAACCATTGCATCACACTTCAACCCTCCTCATAGCACTCATGATACCCGTGTAAAAGTAATGGATGCATATGAAAGGTAATGGCAAATGTACAGTCTTTCCAATTCTAGATTTGAAGCTTTCGTGACTGCAAGGATTCATACTCTTAGGTTTTTTTCGGTAAAGTGATGTAGGTAAAAAATAATAAAATGAAAATAAATCAATTAAATCACGACATTTCGGAGGCAACACAAGCTTCCTTCACATACCAGAAAAAAACAATAATGTAATTCGTTTATCCAAGAAAGCCTCCCTGAACCTCAAGATTCTTTTAAGGAGGGCTCTGCTTTGAGAGATTTGGCCAATTGATCTTTTAAGAAATGTGTTCAACATGTGTATGTGTGTGTAATTATCAGGAATGTGATAGATTTGAATGCAGATAGGGATTAAATTCGGTTTCAACACTTTTTTTTGTTTTTGCCAAATCCGAGTATGGTCAGCTAAACCTGTAACGGAGACTGCGCAGAATTTGCCAGTGGCGTGGGTCACACGTAGCCCGACTGAGCACCAAGCGGCAGCACCTCGCACCAATTGAGGCACAAAATGTCAGGATATCGGTAAGGTGGGCACTATGTGTAATACACATTTCAAATGCACTGGAATACAGTAAAACCTTGGATTGCGAGTAACTTGGTCTGCGAGTGTTTTGCAAGACGAGCAAAATTTTAAAATAAATATTAATTTGATAAACGAGCGAGGTCTTGCAATACGAGTAGTACGTGCATACGCTTTGTCTGCCGAGCGTCACGTGATCACAACTGATATACCAGTGCTTTGATATACGAGTGCTTTGGATTACAAACAAGTTTCCGGAACGAATTATGCTCGCAATCCAATGTTTTACTGTCCTGTTATGTGGTACATAATGTCATGTAACGTGTATTTCATCATCCCACCCTATCCCTGCACTTACAGAGGTGGTGTTGGGAAGCACGTACTGACTGGCCAGGTAGACGCACACGTACGCTGCCACCACCGTAATCAGGAAATTGAACATGGTCACGACCATCGCCTTCACGGACTTCACTGTGGATAACAAAACAAGCAGCAACTCCATATGACTCATTACACTGGATGTGGCAGCGAAATTAACTTTCAAAACACGAGTTCCTTGTGCTCACGTACATAAAACTTGTCTCCCTGCTCGAACAAGCATTGCTCATCTACTTTGGCAGGCCTAAGGCAGCAGTGGAGATTTAACCTAGATTTGAAGTTTTCGTGACTGCAAGGATCCATACTCTTTGGTTCTTTCGGTAAAGTCATGTAGATGAAAAATAATAAAATGAAAATAACTAAATAAAATCACGATGTTTCGGAGGCAACACAAGCTTCCGTCATCAGGTGGAACAGCCACAGCAAAATTACTGTAGTGAGTAGAGAGAGCTATTTGCATCCCTCCTCCCTGGCTCCCCCCCCACTCTTACCTTATATAATCGCTTGTCACAAATACCTGATGACAGAAGCTTGTGTTTAATTTAGTTATTTTAAAAAAAATTTCATCTACGTGACTTTACCGAAAGAACCAAAGAGTAGAGATGTAACCTGCTCATCGCGGAGATCGGTTTCTCCCGAAGACAACGACAGTACTTTTCGATTTGAAGCTTTCGTGACTGCAGGGATTCATCTTCTTGGTTCTTTCGGTAAAGTCACGTAGAAGGGAAATAATAAAAATAAAACATAATAAAATACAATTCTCACGACGTTTCGGCCACAACGCAAGCAGCCCTCCTCAGGTGAAAAAAAGACCTGTTCTTCACCTGAGGATGGCTGCTTGTGTTGTTTTATGTTCTTCACCTGTTGTTTTATGTTCTTCACCTGAGGACGGCTGCTTGCGTTGTGGCCGAAACGTCGTGAGAATTGTATTTTATTATGTTTAATTTTTAATATTTTATTATTTCCCGTCTACGTGACTTTACCGAAAGAACCAAGAAGATGAACTAGAGTACTGTTGACTTCCCGCACAATGGCACTCATGTTAACTACCCCCCAACACACACACCGACTGGCGTGGTGAAGTATGGTCTAACGACATGACTGGCACGGCATGGGGAGGTCTTCATTCAGCAGTGGATTGATAAAGGGCTGCAATGAGTAAATAATAAAGGGATGGGCTAAAGAAGAGAATCTTCACCCCTGGTTTAAGTCACAAAATGAGATTTTTACATCGTGACATCGCGTCAGTATAAATACTATATTTTAATATTTTAATTATTGATCGTTTCAGAAAGAGTTTCGGTTTGGTGGTCTCGTTAATCCAACCGACTTGGAATTTTGCTCGCAAAACACAGACTGTGAAGAGAAATCTTACTTTCCTTTCCAATGTTTTCGATGGAGCCGTACTGATTCAGCCGCTGCAAAGTAAAATCAAGATAATCGATTGCATCAATTCAGCTTTTAAGAAGTCACTGTTTGCCAATTACAAATACAAACATTTTCGAAGGTGGAAATTGCGCAGTGGATTACTTATAATGATGACATGCCAATCAGATATGTTGGCTCTTATCATGTTCTTCTGCACCTTGCTGTTTGTTACTTGCATTTACTATTTTTTAAATGTTGATAAAAATCCTTAAAATATATTTAATTACAGCTTAAACATGACAAATATTTATTTAAACATGTACAAATAATATAAATAATATTGAACTATATTTTCACCCCCCTCCCACCGTTCTCCCCTGCCCTCCCTTCGTTTAATCTCCCGCTCCCAATCATTAGCCCCTACCGCTGTAGGATACAGCACCAGAACCCGGTGAACTCTAACCAGCCCGCGCTACGGAGAGAATCGCCAAGACAGCACGGCTTCCGCCCACATATTTTCCACACGCCAATTTGTATAACCTCGGTCGTGTTTGTGTTGCACGTTCAATAAAAACATTTTTGTTCAATGTTTTTATTGTGGTAAGCACGCAAAGCTAGTTACAACGCGATAAGAATATCAAAATAACCTATCGCTGCCTCTCGTGGAAGCCCTTGCCCCCACAGTGGCGTGAGCAAGCACAACTTGCCTCTCACCTCTCCCGTTGTACACAAACGCGCGCACAGCACACGAACCTTGCAGTCCACGTTCCGGACCATGCGCCTGTATTCCGCATTGTCCTGTTGAGCTTTAAGCTTCTCCAGCCGTGCCACCAGCTCTGGATTCTACGCGGTACCGCACGCAGTCAAGAAGAAAAAAGTCAACAAAGATAGCTTGGCAACTCAGGGGAGCTAGTACCACTTCAGAACAACTGGTCCAGCACCTATAAGGCTCTGTGTTCTAAATTGGGATTTCAGCCACCTATAATTATACCTAATTATTTTGTGATACTGCGTTGGCAGTGGTGCAAAACCAAAAACGCAACACATTTGTTAATAACGATGCCTTAAAAGGAAGAATATAATAGGCGACGTTTTGAGTAGTGTCGCTTCTGATGTCCGATAAAGGGCCACTGCCGAACAACATTGCCTTTCTGCAATGTTATATTCGGATGCCATGTAAATGGAACCTTATATGTACCTTATATTATTTTCTTAATTAATGCCCATGACAATCAGTTCACCTTACTTACCCTGGCAGGTTTCTCAGGTTCAGGAAAATAAAGCTCACTTCCTTCCAGGAGTTCATGCAGATAGAGCGGCTCCTCTGTAAATGACAAATCAACATTTATCAAAAACGTATTCCGATATTTTTAAAACAAGGGTTAAATTGGGTTAACGAGTCCCCCTGTTAAAATGAGCATTGGGTGGTGTTCATCTCTGTTAGGGGCCCTGAGCCAGTGATAAAAAAAAAACCTACATTCTCTTGGTGGAGGACAGTATGGCAAAATGACGACAAATCTATTGTAGCCTGTATGACCACGAAAAATCAAATCACACCAGTTACCAACCACGTATTGCCTATGCACTTAAAAATCTATATTGAAAATTTAGTTAGAACTGCTCTTTGTATTTAAGTTGTTGTCCTGCTCCCGCACCTCCGATTGGCATGGTTGGCTATGTACGGTGTGTAAGAAGTGCCACATACATAGATTAAAATATTGTTGGCTCAATGTTGGACATCAACACAGCACACTGGTTTACAGCAACGAATTATTCCACTCTTACCCTTGTTTCTCATTCACTGCATCTTAAATATGCAGACATTTAAAAAAGGTTATGAATATGTAAACAAGTCCTGTTCAAAAGACCAGACCGACTGGACCTCCTCTTCCATGCTGGCAATATTACTAATCGACTGTGGAAGTAACCCAATTATGCTGTTGGGTGGACAAATGGTTTAAGAAAAGTTGCCCATTGTTTTCAACTGGGGATCGAACAGACCACCTCTGGATTGCAGGTGCAGTGTGCTAATCATTACACCATTATAGCCTGAACAGACTGTCGGGACAACGTGCTATTAGCGAGCACCTATGAGTGCCATTAACACCACGGCAGATACATTCACACGCAGTATTTATTGTTGGGTGTAAAAAAAAAACCGGGCGAATAGGAAAACCCACTTGCGCATGGACCCAACAATATTTGCGGTTGCACCCGATTCAAGAGCCGAATGGCTCACACAGGGCTATACCAAATAAATTAACCTGAAAAATATCCAACCAGCACCACACTATTATATAAACGAATTTAGCAACGCGACTAGCAGTTGCCTACGTTGGCTCCGTGAAGCCCCGTGGAGGTGACGCAACGTGGAGAAGGGAACAGCTCCGTCCTGCTCCCGCAGCGCCGCCTCCAGCTCCGCTCTCAGCTCCCCCGCCAGGGACTCGTCCCTCAGGGCCGACGAGAACGCGTCGCGAACGCGCGCGGTCATCGTCACAGCAGTGGCCATCCTGACCCCGGGGGGGGGGGGGTGGCGATGGGAGGAGGCGGTCGGGCGGAGGAGTCGATGGAGGCGGCGGGGATGCTAGGCGAGGCAGGCGCGTACTGAGGCCTTCTCTGGCCCCCAAGCGATCTCAGGCCTCCCCCACGGGAGCTCGGCACTTTTCCCGTCTGTAGGTCGCAGAACAGGACTGCTTCTCCCTGTCTGCAAGGTTAAAGAGAACGTGACTCTTAAATCTATCGCTCAAGCAGAATAATGATCACTCCTGTGTCCGAATATGCAACAGAATGCAATGCGCACGTGTGTTTGTGTGTGTATACTGGATATAATCTCGAAGCTTCCCCCTGTTCCCGAGGTCGATCAGAACGCGACTTTTCTATCGGTAGGTGTCGAGGTCTCGGCGAAATGAAACATCTGGACCTAGGTCCCCCCCCCCGACTCCCCAAAGTTCCAAGTGACTCCGACCCGTAGCTCTGCCTCTCTGCTCCAGCGCGTTCACCACCACCACCCTGACCCACGCCGATCGTCCGACACGAACGAGCTTCTACATCAACCATTGCGCTGCGATTATTACAACAACACGCACGAATAATAATTGTTGTCGTTTTTGTTGTCATCTCCCCCTCCTCCTCCCCCCGGTCGATAACACGAAAGAAGCCCGCGGACCCCACTCACGGTGGTCTCCTCTCTCTCTGTCTCCTCTCTCGTAGGGAAGAGAAACGAACGCGGAGCGGCGTGCCGAGTGGCGGGGGGGCAGCAGCAGCAGCGG
>JAAXLI020002648.1:0-12610 GCA_014621495.2 Entosphenus tridentatus | reverse complement strand
GGCGGGTTTTAACGACACATTTATATATTTACGCGATCTAACCCAAAAAAACCTCTTATGGATGATATTGGTCGCGAAAGCCTACGTGTTAAACCGAATGTGGAACACCTTATATGACTAATCCAGGACATAGCCGATAGCTCGGGATTACATTCCACTGGGTCTGTCGACGAATCGGAAATTATTTCCACACCCGGTACACCACATCGAGTAGACATCTCGGTTTAGCTGTGGATAACTCTTCACCCACCACGCATCCCGGTCCACCTAGAAAATATTCCGCGAGAAATTAAACCCCGGCCCCATCCCATGTGAACATTTTACGAGAGTGATTTGTAACATCGTGCCGTGTCTGATTGTTCTGACCGTTTCCTTGTTGTTAATTGGAGTGTTAAACGCCCCCCCCCCCTCTTTCTCCAACCTTTTTAGCAAAGTCCATTTATCGTCACAAAGCAGAAATTCATCTTCTTGGTTCTTTCGGTAAAGTCACGTAGAAGGGAAATAATAAAATAACAAAAATAAAACATAATTAAAGAAAAAAAAGTATTTTTATTATTGTATTATTTCCCTTCTACGTGACTTAACCGAAAGAACCAAGCAGATTCATGCCTGCAGTCACGAAAGCTTTAAATCGAAATTTAAAGCGAAAATTAAAGCAGACATTTTATTATTTACTCATCCGCCCCTCCCTTTCTCAGAGTCGCTCTTACTCCCTTCCCCTCTATCATTTTTTCTTTTTTTTCTCATAATTTTATCGGCGCGGCACCCCTACGTGAATGGGTCGATAAACTCTTACCCCCCCCCACCCAGTTTGACTGTCCGCGCCTGTCAATTGATCGGTTGCGATGGGTCTCTATGCATCGTGTATGTCTCTGGCCGGTTTTTGTTGTAATGTTTTGCATTGTCACCGCCTTAAGTCCATGTATTCAACAACAACCCGAACAAAACACACATTTTAAAAATGTTTAATGAAAAATGGCATTATTCTAATAATGCCCTTAATAATGACAATACAGAAGTGCAGCTGCGTTGTCTGGTTGTTGACGAGTGAGGCATTCGAGCGAGAGTGCTTGCAATGCCTGCCGACTCACGGACAATCACCGGGAGCTTCGCGCAATATTTTCGCAGCCAGTTTCACATCGCGGCGTCCGCGCCGAGGATCGGAATCTGTGCTCAAGGCGACTCCACGTGGATGATGACTGCTACAAATCCCATGGGGTCCGCCCGTGCGTGTGTGCGTGTGTGTCGATTAGTCGTGGCGAAGCAGTGATTACGTGGCGCTACGAACCACGGCGACCCGAGTTCGAATCCCACTCACGGCAGACAACAGCAGTGACGATTACCTGAACTGGTCATGGGCCTCCCCTAGGTCGACTCAGCCTCTAATAAGTACCTGGCGCGATGTGAAAATATCACCACTGGGGAGACAAAGGCGGCTGGGCGTGGTGCTGGCCACCCACCCCGTCGTGTGCCGTGCCGGTTTTCATAGGTGCTCACTAGCACCACGTGCCCCAACAGTCTATCAAGGCTATATGGGGGATCTTTGTCTTTGGCTATCAGTAGCAATCGCGCATCTCGGCCTCAAATCAAAATCAGTGTCCGAATTATCTTTCCAGCCGCGGCGCTGGCGGCTGCAGGCAGTAGCCGGACGACCCCGTCAGCGCTCGCTCACGCTCACTGTGGTCAGCGCAGTGGCTGCGTAGGCGAGCGATGAGTTCCTCTCGAAGTACGAGCCAGTTTTCCGCCGCGGCGATGGGTTCGATTCCCAGCTCCCGCACCACGAATTCTCCACGCGTCCGAATCCAAGCGCCGCCCGCCGCAGCTTCCCCCGCAAAGCCGACGTTGAAAGCCCCCCTCAGCGTCATCCGGTGTCGTGAATCCAACATTTTTCCGATTCCCTTTTTTTTTTTATCAATTCTCTATAATGAAGTTGGAAATAAAATCGCTTCCCTTGCGGGGACCGAGGGGGCGGGCGGTTTGGACGCGCTTCCAAAACGAGACGTAGCGCCTCCGCAGGCTCGTCCAGTGTAAATACTTTGAAAAAAAAAGTAGCTGAGCGCCGTTTGCCATGTGAACGGCCCAGTGTGCAGGCAATTAGTCTTGGAAAATTCACACCGGCAGAATGCCACCTCGGGGTCCATTCAGCAGCTATAACTCAGCGCCGCGGGTCACTGCCGCTGGCAGCGCTGTGCCCCTCTCCGCTGCCAGGAGCAGCGGTGGGTTTGGCAGCGCCGTCTTGAGCAAGGGTGGCTTGCGACAGCGGCTCTGCAGGAACGTAACGAATAGCTCATCGCTCTCTCTCTCTCTCTCCTCGTCAGGGATGTTTGGGCCTGCGGTGCCATCTGCTTCTCCGCACCAATTGTGAAGGAGCCCACGTTTTCCCCGGAACCACTGATGCTAGCCTATCATCAATCGCGTGCCATTGCCTCTTACCAAACGCTCCGCCGCTTAAGAATACAAATCCACAGCCCGGTGGGTGGAAAAGTGACTTGCTGTAAACATGCCTCTCTAAATGTAGGGACCAAATTCCCTTTAAAGGTGTATTTCATCATCGTCAACCATATAAATCTATCCATTGCTGGATTCAAGGTCTTCCCTTCATTCGCCACCTTGCATGGCCTTGCGATGCAGCAATCTTCTGCACAGCAGCTGATTGCATCTCTCCGTCTCTCCGCAGTAGACGTTCTCCTAGGCACGTGCCCTTCGTCGGCTGCCAATCCATTATTAGTCTTCACCACCACCAGTCGTCGTCCCTGCTCCCGATGTGCTCTGCACAAACCCACTTACTTTTCTTAAGAGCCAATACCATGCCTCTAACGTGCATTGACCACGTGGTTCCCCTTTCCCCGTCTCCCAGTGCATTTCCAAGCGTGCGCCTTTCCGTGCTTTCCCGCGCACTCTTTTGAGCTTTTATTCAATTTTCTTTGTCAACGTCCGTTTTTCTCGATCCAAATGTCAGAGCGGGCAAACACGTTCAGCTTAATAATGTTTGTCTTTAGGCACATCGGTGTGGTTTTTTTCATTATTAAGTTATAAGGTAAAAAATTTACCCGTAAAAACAAAGTTTTTCACTATAAATCCTTTATATGCGTGGCGGCTCGAGTCCTCTCGTCCTCTGGCTTGAGATGGCTGCCACCTATGGGTCAGATGATTGCCTGCCACCATTAAGCAATTGGTAATAAAATATAAAAAAAAAATTGCCTAAAAAGTGTAAAATTTTGGAAAAATGTTTTCACGAAAATAAATTGTCACGCACAACGAGTCTGTGCGCAAAATGTCAGCTCGATTGGATCACGGGAAGTGGGTTAAAAAACGACCGAAAGATTTGCACGGTCATAAACGCGCAAGCAAGCAAGCAAGTGAACTTAATTCTAGATTTGAAGCTGTCGTGACTGCAAGGATTCATATTCTTAGGTTTTTTTCGGTAAAGAAGCACTCCCTCTGACAAAGGACCTCAACTCCCTCCCCTCCCGCACACACATTTGAAATCCCGCAGCCCCTGCTGGAGTACACCCCAAACCCTCCTAACCGATGACAGCCCTTACCTCTCGATGGCGCAACTCCTGGTTGACTGCAAACGTCACCGATTGCAACCCGGCAGGCAACTGACCCCCAAGCAGTAAAGCCCCCAGGGTTCAACCTACCACGTCAAAAATTGGACAACCCTCGACCAACTTGAGGACAGGGCCTCCACGAAGTGGATAGTGAGGGAGCAGCCCAAATCGTGACCTGTGGCCACCACCCAAGCCAGACGATCGCCTCGCGTACCGCCGAACTCCTGGCCCTGAGAGAGATTCGTTCCCTTTGGCATCGCGAGCCCACTCGCCCTGCCTCGCCTGAAGCCGTTGAATGGATCGCTAACTTCGACACCAAAACTACAAACTGCTTCCCCAAACCACACGAAGAAGAATAAGACTATGCGAGGTTTTTTTTTGTTACCCAACACCATCCCGGTATACAGTTACAAAATTAAGTGTACATTATACTGTGCATAACCTCACGTACGTCTGGAAATCTGGAAGTTAAATTTAAAAGCAGACTATAAAAATGTGGCTTAGGTCCCACACTGAAAGCTGGAGATGTAAATTTGTCCAAATCATCTGTAAATGTGCGGGCGGCCAAAACCAGCAGATTGACCTAAAATACAAAGCAGCGCTTTATGCGAACTACCAAATGGGAACAATTTGTCAACAAATTTGCTGCTGACATTTCAAATAAATGGCAGCGTGCATATTTATTGGACTTTGAAGGGTACAAATAAAAATGGTAAAATGACTTGTGTCTTTCCACCTCAAACCGTTGATCACTGTGAGTCATCGTAATAACACTGCACGGTGAAATACATTGCATACATACATGCCACAATGGAACGCAGGTTTTTTTTTCTTTCATAATCGGCCATGAAGCTGCCTTTTGATAAAAATCATCAGCATCATCATCATTGCAATGCAATGATAATGTGGGAGGTAAATTACTTCTGAGTTCATGATATCTGTTAGATAACCACACCGTCCGTCACCTCCGTTGTTAACTCTCTCTGGCTTTTAAAACCATCTCATTTCTCCCGTATTAACTGCATGCCTACAAGTAATGTGTTTCAATCCTTGAAGCAATACACGAGAATCTTTCACGCGAATGCAACTCATCCTTGAGTAATGGACTCAACTAGGCAATGTACTTAATTAACAAATGTATTTTGTTGTGTTCGTGAAACACGCAGACATTGACACACTATTGGGAATATTTTAATAGCGTTGAATTTTGTACCGAAAATAAAACCCTCCAAAGAAAACATTTTTTTTGGCTCTGCAATTATTCTGACGAGTCATTTTATGTGCTACGAGGAAAGGCAATTGCCCAAAACGTCACCTATCATATATCTTGCGTATAAGCAGTGTTATTCATGATTTTTTTAAAAAGTATAACAGTGTCATTACAGATCCAGGCAGTGTTACTGAATGCAAGGCCCGTGTACACGCAATGCATCGGCGGCCTCCGTGACGGTGGGTGAGACACAGCAGCTCTCCCCGTAGCTTTACTAAATCTCGCAGTGCACCTCTGACGCCTCGAACGTGAGGATGAGCTCATCGATAGGGCAGGGCCACCCAGAGGTCGCAATCGGGTACCCGATACCCGTACCCTACCCGATACCCGGCTACCCGTACCCGGCCGGGTACGGGTAGCCGTTTGCGACCCTGGTGCGGCCGGGTACGGGTACGGGTAGGCCGTGAGTCACTGGTGAGTCACCGTTTGTCACTCATTTCGGGTAGGGTACGGTTACGGGTAGGGAACGAGTACCCGTACCCGGCCGGGTACCATTTGCGACCCTGGTGCGGCGGGGTACGGGTAAGGAATCAAAACCCGTTTGCGACCTCTGGGGCCACCCATTCGAAGTTGTTCTCTCTTCCCGTGGTCGTGTGGATTTCTACTCCGGGACCCTCCGGCTTTTCACTCCCGCATATAGAATCAACGGCACGCGTTTAGATTGTTTGGCTGCTGTCAATTTCCACACGATAAACCACTTTGTTGAGCTATAATTTGTCGCCAGGTCGCTTCTGAAAAAGAGCTAATTTCTCAGTGGGCTTTACTATTTTAAATAAATTCGTTTAGTTGATAATAGTTCTTTTTATTGGTTAGATTGCATATAGGATCCGCGAATTTAGCCCCGAGCTTCGTCACAGATGACAGGAGCATAACTCTCCTATAATTAAATTGCAACCATGCCACTACTGGCTTCCGACTCAGAATTGAGAATTCGGTTTATGTGTTCCTCTGTGTTTATAAAAGGTTCTGTCATCACCATAATCGGCATTTATGTCATCTCAGTTGAAGGGAGAAAAATGCAGACTGAAAGATACCGCGATTTTTGTCCAAGTGTGTGTGTGTGCCTCTTATCAACATCTAAAGATGCTGCGAGCCTTTGAACACCCACGACACCCACAGTGGCTGCATTCCTGCTTACCACGCTAAGGGGATAGGTCATGGCACTCTACCCCTTGCATTGAAGCTTGCCATGGAACCCTTACATTTGACGATGCACCTTTTAAGAAAACAGCGAGTTGCAGCCTTGTGACTTGGAAGGTTTCTGACTCGGAGCGTGGAGCGTGTAACACTGCGCAGTGAGATCTCTGTTGCCCTGCCTCTCCTCTGGCTTCAATCTTCCACGGTGTAACCGGAGGAACGGCCGCTACGATCCAAGGCCACCACCACCGCCTGCCTCCGAACTCCCCCGAGAGAGCGAGAGAGAGAGAGAGCCCTGGTCACACCGTCACATCACACTGCACCACCTGTCTGACCGGCGAGATGAATGGGTGCGCGCCCATCCTCCTAACCGCCACCCGGCTACCCCCCTCACCTCGGCCCCCCCGGGTGATCTGACCCATTCCAGCTCACTGGCACCCCGTCGTGCCAGGGCATACCAAGCTGCCGCCGCTGCAGCTTGGCAAAGCGGACGATGCGCGCGCTGTGCCAGCATTCAGCGGGGCCGATGAACGACACTCGGCTAGCAATTGATGCGAATGGCTGCAATAACTTTTCACGGTTGAGGTATTCCTCCAACGCGAAGCATTTTCCAGAGTGGTCAGTGGGCGGCATGTGCAGCTTTGTTTGGCACTCCGCTTGCGTGAGTATATTTGCTGCTGTAGCGGAGCGCTCTTTTTGCGAAATGACCTAATATTTCACGCGCAATACATACGTGTCTTGTAATAAGTTAAGGCGGCGTTTTTATTTTGTTCTTTTTTTTCCATCCAGGCCTCGCGAGCCACCCACCACACTTACATCTCTTCCCGTTCACAGGTCCGCTTCATCCAAATAAAAATGTTTAGTCGTTCACGTATCTATGCATGTTGAACTTTTTTCGCACCGTACGTAGCCAACCGTGCTCATCGCAGGTGCGGGACCGTGCTAATTGGAGGTGCACAAATCGGGCTTCCTTTTTAAAATCCTTTATATTAAGTTCACTTGCGCGCTTGCTTGCTTGCTTACGACCGTGCAAATATTTCGGTCGTTTTTTAACCCACTTCCCGTGATCCAATCGAGCTGACATTTTCCACACAGACTCGTTGTGCGTGACAATTAATGTTCGTGACATTTTTTTTCCAAAATGTTACACTTTTTAGGACAAAAATATTATATTTAATTACCAATTGCTTAATGCTGGCATGCAATCATCTGACCCATAGGTGGCAGCCATCTCAAGACAGAAGACGAGAGGACTCTAGCCGCCACGCATATAAAGGATATTATAGTGAAAAACTTTGTTTTTACGGGTTAATTTTTACATTGCGTGCTACGTATGAACGACGGTTGTAAATTTGGCTCACCAGGACTGAGGTTTGAGAGCCCCCTGAGTTTAGAGAAAGGCACACAAAACCGCCCACGGCTTCTCTCCTTTCTCAACGGCAGGTCTGGCAAGAGGGGGGGGGGGGGGTGTAACGTGCAAAGAAATTCAACGGAAGCTTTGTACACCGGCGTAATAATTTTCTTACGATGCCTTTATTCTCGTGAATGAATAATGAAGCAATTATACAACGGCTCTGTTTATTTTGGTTGGGACGCGCGGCGTTGGGCCGCAGCACGGTTAGTGTCTCGACGCCAGCTCTCCCGGAACTTGCCAAGTGCCAGTCAACTCTTTTCTCCTTTCGCTGGGTGGCAGCGTGGACATTGTGGAAAAAAGTAATCGCGACTCAGTACACGTGAACCGGCACCGCGCGCATAAATGAGCATCGACATTTTGGTACGGTCCAAACAGTGCTCACTACTGACCGTGCGAATTAAATGTGTGAACACACACACACGCACGCACACATGTGCGCGCAGGATGGAGAGGAAATTAGAGCATCGTCGTTAATGTCTATCTTGAGAAAAAAAGGGTCACCCTGTAAACATCGTCCTCCGGAGCACTAAAAGAAAAACGAAATAATCCATTAAAACCGTGAGCGCGTCGCAAGAGGCCGCCGGCCGAGGAGATGGAGCGACAAGCTCCGCTCGTGTGCTCAGTGGATTATTATTACATCGCAGATCGTGAGAGATAGCGGGAGAGGCTTTCATCCAGCAGTGGATTGACCAAGCCCGATGATAACGATGACTATTGCGACATTAACCCAGTGTAATTGAACGTGCCCATCGGCAGTCATAAACGTGTAAATGTTTACCGCTGTTATCGAGGCACGATGAAATACACAGGAGGGGCTGGTAGAAACACGTGGGGAATACGTTGGTATAAGTGCATGCAAGCGTACACATTCTTCCGAGACCGTATTTCTAACTCGGCGCCTCTAACGTCAAGGCACTGGCCATACATCTGTGCACTGTTTTAGCGGTAGCTCATTCTCAAAACGAGTTTTCAGCACAGAACACCTTTTATCAATGAATTCCAACTATATCCAGGTACAAACATTACCGACGTAAGGCATTGTTCCATATGGACGAGAGATAATAGCTAAAAAATATCAAAAATATACATTTATAAAAAGAATATTAGATTGTTTCCATTTGCAAAAATAGGGCTTCCTTTCAGATACGTAAGTTGCGGGCAATCGAGTTCGTTCAGAATGTGCGGCAGTGCTGTTTTTTTACGGTAGGAGCCCTCTTTTATGCGTGTATGTTGAACTTCTTTCGCACCATACGTAGCCAACCGTGCTAATCGGAGGTGCGGGATGGCCGTGAGGCGCGCCCCCCGGCAGGCCCGTGGGCAGCCCGGAGGGCAGCAGCAGCAGGGGGTCCTTCAGTCCGAAGCAGGGACCACTTCCATCCACACGTCCCCTTGGAATGCCCACAGATGTGCGTGAGCCCACCGACACGTGCGCACGAGCACACACACACACTCGCGCGTGCGTGCCAAGTGACCCATCCGCACCCTTCGCACACTTTTTGCGCTTTCCCTCCCAGACTTTGGCGGCCGCCGCGATCGGCACCCGCGACGCCCGGGGACTGAAGTCAGACCGAGCCGTCTTCGCTGTCGTAGCCGCTGGCGTCCCCGGCGGAGTGGCCGTGAGTGCCGCCCGCCCGGACGCCCGTGGGCAGCTCGGAGGGCAGCAGCGGATCCTTGTGCACGTCGCCGGGCAGCTCGCCCTCCTGCGCCCCCGCACCCAGCTGGCTGCCCTTGACGCGCTTCCACTTCATGCGCCGGTTTTGGAACCACACCTTCACCTGCACGGAAGGGGGGGCAGCTCATTTACACGTTGACCACGGCGGTAGTTTGTTTATTTATTTAACAGATGTTTTTCAACGTGACTGTCATACAGTGTGTCCCGCCCCCTGAGAAATGAGGCGGAATTATTCAAACTAAACTTTCAACTGTTTTTATTTTTCCAGTCGAGGACCACTGAGCTCTATAGCACTTTTTCAGAAGCGACCTGGCCGGAGAAAGATCCACACGGCCACGGGGAAAACACACAAACTCCAAATATACAGGCGCCTGGGTCGGGATCGAACCCACTACCTCCTGCATACCAGGCGAGGCAGTTAACATGTCGCCATAGAAGCTGGAGCCTACGTGGGGCCGTGAAGATAATTTCGGCGCAGAGCGGGAGGAGCAGAGGGGGGGGAGGGGACCGAGCAAGGGATGGCAGGATGCGGTGGAACGAGGTATGGAGACAACAGATGTGAATCGAGAAGAGACGCAGAGTCGTAGCTCATGGAGACAGTAATGGGACTTATGTCTGAGACGAAATAGAAGGCAGGGTGTCCCAGAAACCACGTCACTCTTTTATTTCATAGTGGAAATGTGTTTTTTTCATTTGGTTGAGAACATATAGGTATTTCTGTTACCTTTCAACGGGTAATCTGAATGCCATTCCTGCCGCATCATCAATAGGCCCTTGCTTTTGAGAATGAGCAAGAATTAGTGTGAACATTTTCCAAGCATAAAAACCACCAATGCCACGTGTTGTTAGTGATGGATGGAGAGAAAAAACTATTGGAACGCGGCAGTATCAGTTGCTGGATAAGATTGCTTTTGATTCATAAACAAAAATATGGCAGGAATTATGAGTCGCATTGTACACGATGCAAACAATGGAACGTTTTCACATTTAAATTTCAGGCTCATATAAATACGTTTTGTTCAGCCGTGTAATTAGAGAGGGCAAAACATTTACACAGATTAAGGTGCAGGAGGCAGAGTGACATGCCATTTGAAAGGGTTAAATCATTTAAATTTCAATCACGTAAATCTGTCGCTTTGACTTTTCGCTATCTGATCAATGTTAGTTCTTTCCATCTTATTCTCAGGAGATGAAGTCGGCACACAGAATTACTACGTCTTGATATTTACAGATTTTTTTTTGCTTTGTTTCAGAGACGTGCAATGCCCTGCAGTGGAACAAATGATGAGACTTGGAAAAAAAGAGTGGGGAACTTTAATGAATGTGGATGTTTCGATTTCGTACATCGTGACCCAGCCTTGTAGCTCTCGAGCGTACAGGCGGTGCTCATGAGATGTTTACTACCTCGCCTGGTGTGCAGGAGGCCGTGGGTTCCTGACCCCTGATGCCTATATATTTGGAGTTTTTTGCATGTTCTCCCCGTGATCACGTGACATTTTCTCCGGGTCCTCCGGTTGTTTCCCTCCACATTTAGACACATACGTTTATAGAGTATTTGGCTCCGATACATTTCCACGTGATAAGCCACTTCGTTGAGCTATCATTTATGGCCAGGTCGCTTCTGAAAACGAGCTACATAGTTCAGTGGGCTTTACCTGGTAAGATAAAAAATAATTTATAGTTTTTGAAGAGTAGGTGATATTGTATAGGTGGCCCCATGTTTTTTTCTCGCCAATGCCAACCAGGCTAACACTGCTGTCATAACCCAGTGATTATAGCATGGGGGAATGCGGGGCAGCTAATTTCACTGTACGCGGAAGGGGGAATGCAGAGGTAACACGTGTGCCATCAGCATTGACTTGACAGGAATGATTTTTTATTGAGGGGCATGTATGTTGAACTTCTTTCGCACCAATCACGCTCATCTGAGGTGCAGGGGAATAACAACTACCTAAATACAAAAAGCTGTTCTCAACAAATGAGTTTTGAATCTAGGGGCCTAGTTTGGACAGCATGGGCCCTGGTACAGAAATAAAATGTGGTCCCTCTGTACAATCTCTCCTCTCTTCGTAGCCTAGCACATGGGCCTAGTGGTAACGCATGGCCCCGAGTGCATGGACCCCTTCTACTCGTGGACCCTGGTGCAATTGCACTGCCTGCTCATTTAAAATCTATGCCACTATCGAGGGCGCTGCTGCCGTTTCGCGTCCTGCCATCCTTGTGTCCCTAACTGCCTTATTCTGCTGATGATGAAATCCTGCTTTGTCCCACTGATTGTAACAATAATTACGCGGCACAGCCCTGCATCAGCCGCTCTGTTTTACTGTCACACGCTGATCGGCCTTTGTGTGTTCTTGGGGTGTATGCCCATTTTTATCCGATCATGATTGAGTGATTTAGATAAATTGATGATGGTCTAAAAGAGATAGAAAGCTGATATTTCACGCAAGTTTTGTGTTGTGGATATTCTTAGTACAACGTAACATTGAACGGATAGTGAAAAGTAAAAGTACAAAAATTGAAACTAAAAAATGTTTGAATTTCCAAATATTATAGCCAAGGGTTGACCGGTTTTATTCATAGGTTATGATCCATCCTTAAAGTTCCACATTGCTTTGCGTCTAATGTTAAACCCTTTGCAATATATGCTGTTCATCACCAGTAGACCAAAGTAGAACGTGACGCGAACGTTTACAGCAGGCGGGTGAATTCCGCTCCCGATTACCGTGCCGAATACCCAGGGTTGTCCTGTCACCTACCTGGATGGACCCACGTGATAATAAACCCTCAGTGGTGTCACACATCATACTAATTCGCAGAAATCCCCCGATCTGTGATATTATCAGCATCTTCTTGGTTCTTTCGGTAAAGTCACGTAGGTAAAAAATTAAATTAATAAAAAATAAAACAATAAAAATCACGACGTTTCGGAGGCAACACAAGCCTCCGTCATCAGGTGGGACCGTCACAGCCAGATTAGCTGCATCAAGTGAGGCAGGGATTCAGGATGTAAACCCTTAAAAGCAAGTTGAGGGGGGGAGGAGAGGGGGGGTCATCAGAATGTGGTAGCCAATGAATGGGACGTATCGGGAGGGAGGGGGGCGGGGCTAAAAGAGGGAACGAACGGGAGGGGGGGCGGGGCCGAAAGTCGGCGATGTGGACGTGGCACCTATTGTGTTGGGCGGAGGGGGTGAGGGGGGCCGAAGGGGGGGGGGTGTACGTGATCATGTGTATGTACAAGCACCTGTTGGTACACATGATAGAAAAGAAACGAAAATGCCCATGTTTGTACCAGTGCTGGCTGAACAATAAAGAGAGTACTGTTAAACACTGGGGATGTTAACACTCGGTAAAGTAAAGTAAAATAGTGCCTGTCAGATAAAATGGTCCAAAAATGTGTCATTAAGTCTTTTTTGCATGGTTGATAACATCTTTCCAATGATTACTAAGTTTGTACCCATCATCACGGTTGAAATTATGTCTGTGTTTGTATATCTGAATGGCTTCGTGTACAAACCTTTGATGGTAGCCAGAAGGCTTGCAGAGCACCTTAGTCTCGGAGA
>JAAXLI020002644.1:0-12626 GCA_014621495.2 Entosphenus tridentatus | reverse complement strand
GGCCTTGTGAAAGACATGGGGAGGGCCTTCAGACAGCCGTGGAAAGACCAAGGCTCATGGTGTGCACATGTACAGCTTCCTCAGTCGGGTTGGTGCAACCTTTAACAAGATCACGCATTTGAGATGTTTGTGTTTACACTAAATTAATTGTGTTGCGCACTTGCACGCAATGGTGTTGCTGTTGTTTGTAAAGGTTTAATATAGCTGAACAAATGCTGTAAGAGGCGGTTATTCTCAGTAATCAGTATTGCAGAATCTAATGAGGAAGAGCACCTCTTTTGGTGAGTGTGACCATTCCTATAATGTGATCAGCCTTCCTGGAGATTGAGATATTGCTAGAACATTGCTCTGGATCGTAAAATCGTTGAGTCTGTTTTATTTTCCTTTCCCATAATGTCCAGTGGACACATTTACCTTTTTTTTCCTAACCAACTTTCTGATTCGGTCAATGCATTGTCCCTGTTGTTGAATTTCTCCTGCCAATAGCAATACCCAAAGGCTCAGCTGGGGTCAATTGCGATATCTCGGCAAACGGCGCGAGGTCATCGTGAAGGCAAGCGTTACATAAAAAATGATGGCACAATCCAACAAAACTGCACAGTAACACGCTGGGTGAGCTATTGCAGCATAGGTTTCTATCACAGTTGTATTTTGGCGTCATCGTAATATGTGAGATCATATTAAAGGATTGACGGTTAGAGCCAGAGTGTAAATGGCATAAATCATATGGAAGCGCAGTCATTCATCTGTCTTTTGTTAATTGTTCTTATTCGTTGCTCGTCGTTGCTTTTACACCAATGAAAATGTGATTTCCATTACCTTGCACTTTGCTATATATCCTTGTTCACAAACTGTCTTGGCTTCTCACCTTAAATACATACGTCAGATTGCCGGACCGGAATCGTGATCAGGTAAATGTTTTGTTGTTGTTGTTGTTTAAGCTAACAACCTTCGCCACGAAGAATGACACATTCCTGCATGTGTAACAATTGGATAAGGCTGTCAAAAAAATGTAAATTAATACGGTGCAGTTTATGAACCCATATATAGAAAAAAGAGTAGCTCAGTGAAAGAACGAGATGCATGATTTATGCCCTGTTTACTGTGCAGTGGAAGTGAGTCGATTGCCTTTTGGAGATGTGAGTCGACGTACAATCCATCAACCGCACGGGTCCCCTTGAAAAGGGCTGAAAGGGCCGCATCTGATTTATATTAGATTTCAGATATCGCAATAATGTATGCCTAAATGTTGGGCACAATGGTAAAGCAAAGATATCCAAACCGGAGGCCACACTTCTAAAGCTTACAATAGCCGCGCCTGCTTGGGTTTTCAAAGTGTGCCCGTTTGGCTGCGTGCGTGATGCCCAGAATCAATTATCCGGCTGAAGACCTGAGTCAATACTTTGTGCCGAGTTGTCTACGTTGTTTTGCGATGTGCGGGATTAAAACCGTGGTAACGGTGAATAAGGCCGCCGAGTACGAGAAAAGTTAATCCTGCCTCTCGGCTTAGGAGTGGGGGGGGGGTGTTGAGCGGAGATAGCCAGTGGGTATGGTATGAGCTAGCCAGTAGGCCTGCTTCCCTGTTCGTCAAAGCAGCTGTTCCCAGCATGCCCAGCACTGTGGATTACTCTCATAAAAGAGATTATCAGGGCACAAACAAATGAAGGGTTTAGACTACAAGCCACACAGTGGGCATAGCGAAATTTATTGCGGAGAGATAAACGGCTTGCGCTCCCCATAGATGTTATGATATGTAAAATATGAATGTGGCTGAAAGTTTAAATTTAATGATGAGGAGAAAAAAGGATCATCTCCTCAGGGAACCAGTGCCAGTGGCGGTCTCAAAGAACGCTGATGGCTCGCTCACAGCAACAACAAAAAAACTGCCCCTACAGCAACAGCAAGCAATTACACCCCGGAACACAAAAGCTGCCCAATAAATAAATGTGACACGTCGAAGCCATCACCTAAAAAAGAACGAAAAAAATGAAGCGCGGGAAAATTCTGAGAAGAAATATTTTATTGCTGCAACTATCATACACGGCCCTTCTCGGGCATGACCACGGGAACAAAGGGGATGTCTGCAAAGACTTACAGCGCCTTTTCCACAAACTCAAAGAGCATTTTTTGGGTTTTCTCCTTGTCTTCTCAGCCGAAAAAGCCAGAGAGCCACACTTCAAGCAACTATCTAATAACCCGTGCCAGTCGTTTGTCTCAAATCAGAACGTAATATGAATTAACAGGTGTCTTTCCCATTCCTAGGCTCACAATCTCCAGAGGTTGGAAGAAGAAATGAAATCACCTACATCTGTACATATAACTTTCACCTCGAAATACGCTTGTTCCATGAAAATACAATCATAGCAAACTCATCGCTGTTGGGGGGTGGGGGGGAATTTAATAATAAATAATACCGTCATAAAAGAAATCTGTGCAGTTGTTAGCGCGTTGCACTGTGAACCCGATGTCTTGTGTTCAATCTCGGCCACGGCTAACATCAGTGGCAAGCAATAAACCGGTAATTCACTCACCAACCCACATTGGCCAGCACGGTGAAGCATGGTCAAACAAACCTCAGGCGTTACACGGAATTGAGAAGCCTTAATCCAGCAGTGGATTGATAGGGAAAGTACATTATTATTGTGTTTTTTACTATCATTATTATAATTCATTATAGTAAGCCATAGCGAGGTAGTGCATAAACCCCTATGATCAGTTTGTGTAGCAACATATACATTATGAAAAAACAATTACAACGTGCATTTCATTCTTGCTTTCATTAAAATATATACCCTTAGATACCTATAACAAACGATCAATCATGAGGATAATCTTCTAGGGTACCACACGACAGCCAAACTTTGCAGGCGGGTGATGCGTAGGTTACATGAGAGCGCACAGATGTAGCATTGACAAGGGCCTGGAGAATGTGGTCAGCTAACCCAACTCTACACATTTATAATCTAGAGTGGATCACACAATAAAAACGATCAAGAGCACTGCCCTCGTGCGGAGTTTGTTGTTCAGTGATGATTTTTGCAATTAATGGGCTCGCATATTCCATATGGAGTGTGCTTGCCAAACACATTCCTGCGGAGGGAGCTGGTAGGAACGTTGGGTTGCTCGGTCAATGGCCAGGGTCAACGGCGGCGTGGTGTATTCCGCCAATATGGCCGACTGTGCCGGCGGGCACAAGCCGGCGTGAGTAGGTTAAACGTTGAGTTTTATAAGGGCACCACGGGGTGACCAGCCCCTCTCCACCCAGCCCCACCCTCCCCACCCAGCCCCTCCCCACCCTCCCTCCCCACCCAGCCCCTCCCCACCCAGCCCCTCCCCACCCTCACCTCCTCACCCAGCCCCTCCCCACCTTCCCCACCCAACCCCTCCCCACCCTCCCCTCTCCAACCAGCCCCACCCCTCCCTTTTTTGGATGCACGACGGACGGACGGACACAATAATCCCCTGTGGGCTGGTGTAACCAGGAGGTTCCTACAAGTATAACATCTGGTAATACAGCACCATTTGTTCAGCAAGCCTGACTGCTGATGGGACCCAGAAGCTCAAACCTTATCCACAGTTCGCTTGCTTAAGCAAATGCGACTTGATAATATCGGTTTGGAAAGGCATTAGACTGATGGACTAAAACATAATTTATCTGGAGACAAATTATTATGCATACTTTCTGATTGAATGTACTGCAATACCATAACACTTAGGAATTGTTTACATTTAGAAGCTGCGAGGCCTTCACAGCTCGTGATCATCTGAAATTAGGAACGTAATTCATTTCTGTAGTGGTTACAGTCATTGTAAATGATCATTTCCTGGAAATATCTCAATGTATGTATGTATGTATCTGGTGACAACACAGAAATAACGTTTAATTCAGTGTTCCTGACACGGAGACTGAACATCACCATCGGTAAAGTGCTACGTGATTGTTTTTTCATTTGAATGGAGATCGTATTAAAATTATTTAATCATAATTGTGGTTGATTGCAATGGATGTAATGCAATATATTTTATGGTCCTAAAAGTAATGAGACGAACTGTAAAATCTAATTGCCCTTGTAAAAGTATCCGTTTGTGCAGTACAATGCCTTTCCACCTTCTTAACTGCATCCTGCTTTAAATTACAAAGCAAAAAGGAAAAGTACTTCTGCATAGATACCGCGACCAACGATTTCGCATGCCGATTCCAAAACCACGCCCCGACATTTCAGAGAGCAAACTTTTTTTTTCGTTAAACACAACCTCTTTTGTTGTTGTTGTTGTTTTGACACAATAACAAACGACGAGTTATCTTGCAATGGCTTCACCCAGCACGGCGCACAATCGGAGCTTCATCTGGCGTCTGAACAAGCCGTTAATCAAATTGCGGACGCATCTCCTTCATCCCTGCCACGTGTCTCCTGCACATTTGAAATATCGCTCACGTCGTGGTGCACGGCTGGACTCGTTCCTTCAGCACCCCCCCCCCCATTCCATACTTTACCGGTGCCTGCTTGCACCTCGCGAGGAAAACAACTCACGCGTCCACGCACCTCCACCATGCCTCCCTTTGCCGTCGCCAACATGAATAGATTAAGGGGAATGGGGCACGAAGTGGGCTGAAGAAAATGAGGGGTTGTTGGCGAGCCGGGGTGCAGGAGTGTGGGGAGACGAAAGATGGAGAGGGGAAGAGATGACAGTTTAATCTTCAGGGGAAATGGACAGATTTGTGTCATTCCATGACTGCAAACATATTGAGCGGTTCGGAGCGCGGGTTTCCGTTCTTTGCCCACCCAACCACCGCAGCCAGATGTATAGAGATTACCATAATCCCCTCTCACAACAACTGTCACAATTCGACCAATGCATGCTCAATGTCGATGGAAAGTGTGCATCACCCGACCCGAATGCATCAAAAGCAGGCTTTTTCAAGTCGAGGAGCACAATTCTCTGATTCGCAATCGTGGCGGTGCATCTGGGGCACAAGCATTGGCATCGGACTGGGATCTCCAAGAAGCTTAATTTTAATTTGTCTGCCCATGCGCCCGGTTACACAACCTCTTCATCACATTCGGCTGTCCCTGCAGGATGCCTTCAACATGTCCCTGGCTGTCACGCCACGGTTGGAGTTATATACCAACAAGCAATTCCACTTCGCCCATCAGATTTTATTTATGGCGGACAGTGGTTATCGAAATAACAATGGCATGCAAATGATGCTTGGAAAGTAAAACGCGTGTGTGTGTGTGCTTTGTTGTTAAATGTGCCGAATCCTAAATGCCTTCATTCATAATTGGTGTATTGTAGAAAACATATAGCCACCTTAGTCTACAGTGGAATAAACGAAGCCCTCAGAATTTTATCTGTTGTACCTTTGTGTTGTAGCTAACTATCCGCATTATAATATGCACCTGTTACTTGTGTAGTGATGATTGTAGCATCACTACTGTGTGCACACGTGTGACGTCACCATGTGGGTGAGCGTTACTACCACGTGGGCCTACACACACATGAAGTCATCCCGGCTGGAGGCGGGAATGACGTCAGGGCCGGTTCTGGACTCGGGAGGCCTGGCCGGGGTGGGGCCCGGGCACGCCGAGGCCCATATAAGCAGCCGCCTCGCAAGGTTCGGGGCTGCCCGTATCAAGAACGAAGATGCATCGAGTAGACGCCAAGAAGAGTCAAGGCCCTCCAGTCAGCGGACCTGCCAGTAGCCCACATGGCTGGGTCACGCTATAGTAGCTGAGAGTGGAGAAGTGTGTGTTAGCTAGAGTAGGTCGGTGGTCACCACCCTATGTGTAAGGTACAGTGTTATACTTAATGTTCTAATAAACGAGTCTTGCCTCCCAAGAAGTGTGCGCCTAGATTGAACCCACTACACTTGCATAGAAACACCTATGCCTAGCCAATGTCCCATTTTGGATGGTTTTCTTGCATCGATCTGGCACTCTTAAGGGTCTAAAGTAGTCCACAACACTCCTCCAAAATACACGGTGAGCAAGGCTTTTTAGAGGTGATTTCTACTGTAGTGACATCTTATTGATTATACGGTTTAACCATTTCAGCGTGCACATCCAGAGTCTGAAGTTTTTAGATTTTGGTGGCGCACGCAACACAATTCCTGCCAGAGCTCACGTACCCCCCCCCGTCACGTGCGAGAGCACAACTGACCAATGAGGGGCTGACAGTTTTCATTTGTGCAGGGACGAACAAAAAAAGTATGTCTTCTTGGTTCTTTCGGTAAAGTCACGTAGAATGGAAATAATAAAATAAAAAAAATTAACATAAGAAAATAATTCTCACGACGTTTCGGCCACAACGCAAGCAGCCGTTCTCAGGTGGAGAACAGGTCTGTCGAGACGACAGTCTGAATGACACACCCCAGGCTTGGAGCGTCTATTTAGTATACTGATGATACTATGTAGTTTATACTTTAGTTGTTTACGTGGTGATTTAGTTATTGCAGCTACAGACCATTAACATTCCTTTCCTTTATTAATGTTACCCCTATCCCCTCCCTTTGATGCTGCTTTTTCTGCATAATGCACGGCATAATATTACTTTAAACCCCCCGCCAAACTCCCTACGCTTTTCACAAGTAGTACTAATCGCATATCTGCATTTCCCATAAATAAGCTAAATTCCTCTTGATATGCAAATGATTTTGTCAAGGCCCTCTTCCCCCCTCCATCCCAGCTTAAATAGACGCTCCAAGCCTGGGGTGTGTCATTCAGACTCTGTCGTCTCGACAGACCTGTTCTCCACCTGAGGACGGCTGCTTGCGTTGTGGCGGAAACGTCGTGAGGATTATTTTATTATGTTTTATTATTTTATTATTTCCATTCTACGTGACTTTACCGAAAGAACCAAGAAGATGAATCCCTGCAGTCACGAAAGCTTTAAATCGGTTCTACAAATTCACAATCTTCATCATCCACGAGTCGTGGTCAATCCACTGCTGGATGAACGCCTCGCGGTCTTGTGATGCAACAATCCACCCAGCACCTGCACACAAAACTGATTTCATAGATTCATCTTTTCGGTGGGTGCCCTCTTAAATGCATTTCATTCTTTGGCTGCCAGTCGGTTATTATTCACGACCATTGCCCATCTTTCCTTACACCATACGGTTTAGTATTTGACGAGTGTGTAACTTTCCGATCAATTGTTCTTAATTAGTAAAACAAACACTGAAGTCTAATACCAAGATCAATTTTAATGTCTCAGCCATTAAACAGGTTGACTAAAATTACCACGCCATTTTATTTGCATTTGATATAACTACCACTGCCTCAAAATTAAGTCTAAAGTTTGATAATCTTACGTTAGAATCGAAGATGATTATTCATATTCATCAAGATTAATGTAATGCGTCTTACTTCTTGCTATTAACAGCTGTTCACTACTGCTGTGCATAGACGTGAACCAAAGAGTTCTGAGTCTGCCTTCATAAATAGGCATTGTAGCTTGTCATCATTGTGCACTAAAGATACATCAAGACAGACGAGAGAGGGTGTCATTGTGAGGAGGGGTATATCTTTAAATATGAATACTTTATCGTGTGGAAATGCTTCCCTCCCCCCGAGTCTATCCAATACAACTGTAACAGAACAATGTAAAGCAATGCCATTCGAATGAACAAGCGTTTCCTCCAAGTACATTAAATAAAGCCGTGTCTGCCATAAGTCGGTCGTTTTTGGAAGAGGGCACTTTCTAATGGGATCGTCGAATGCAGATGAAGGGACCCTTTTTTGTTACCAGAGTTTTTTTAAGGCACCAGATTTGCAAACACTGCCAACCGCGCCGAGAATAAACGGCGCAAGGTACAACTTGCACGGACGAGGCGCCAGCACTTCCCTTCCACGACTTTAACCTCCCCAGTGCCACGTCGGTCATGGGAGTTGTTTGACCACGCGTTCCGAGGCCTGGTCGACGCGCGTTGGTGAAAGCACTGAGCCTAAATGTGAGAGCATAGAAGCGCTGTACAACGATACATATGTTTCTGCAGCAACCCCTCCCCCCCACCCACCCGCTCCTCTTCTTCTTCCTTTAGCCCCAAAAATTCACGGCGTACACTTTATTTATGCCCCTAAATATTGAACTAGTCTGCTCTAAAGCGGAACAGACATGAATAATGGTGAGATATTTTTGAAAAATGTTCTTGAAACAGTCCTGGAAAATAACATCGTTTTCGAGATTGTTATGGTGTCAAGTTCATGAAATTGTTGTACCCGTTGTCAACCCGATGGATATCTGACTTCTAGTCTCACCGCTCATGTGGCTGACAATCAGCTTGACTGTGGCTGTAAAGCCAGCGAGAGAGAGAGTCTTACCCATCAGCCGCCAGGCATGGATTACAAGTCGTAATAGGAAAAATTAATTTACCGCATTTTAAATTATAAATAGCTAAAGTCATGCATTTCAAGGGGGAGGGACTCTATTTATAGATACCCCCACGAATTCGAATCTGTTAAATGATGATAAAATCAATCAGAACCTAAATGTTAATGCAGGCTGAAAATAAATAGATTTAACAATACACAGAAGCATTACAAAAGCACTCAGCCTGAATCAAACCACCAGCTCTAAAGAACTGCATATGTGGCCACTTTGCCATTTCAACCGCCGACTCAAAGACTGAGAAAATGTAGCCATCCCAACACCAGGCAGCAGTGAAACCAAGACGTAACTGTGAACTGGTTTCATCGTCACTCGGACTCATAAGGACAGCAGAGTAGGCCACTGGGAGCCCTCATATAGGGAGAGAACTCAACTCCCCAACTGACTTACAATGATCATTTTAATTCTCAACAGGTGATCGAATGCTGTGAAACTCACCAATTCAATGTCTTGCAGAGGAACAGGGAATGAAGGTGGTAGCCCGGACGGAGATCCGAAAAGTCAGTGGGTCATACAGACACACGCACACACAGCATGCATATTCCAGAAGAGACTTGCGGCATGCACCTCCACAAAGGAAAATATTTTCAAATTGTATCACTAAATGCTGCGGCGCCTTCGATTAAACGTGTCAGGAGATTCAGAGCTACAACTATTAAGAACGAAGAAGAATGTGTCACACGCACCAGGAGCCAATGGTTGACAGCAAGCTCTCAATCACAATCTTTAATAATATACATTATCCATATTATTTTAATGAGGTGCCTGTAAAGGGATCGCCTTGTATAATATGTGTAAAACATACTTTTGTTTTGACACGGAGAAACATATATTTGAAGGAGATGTATCGTCCGATTATCTATTTTGTTCGGGTATAATACATGGCATTTGGCAGAGCGTGCGTCTTGCAAGCGGAAAGGCTACGAGTTCAAATCCTGGTCAGGGATGTTGACTCAGGCCAATCATCACTTAGGGGGCGATTAAAATGGATAGCAATTTGTGTGGAGATGTCAACAGTGGTTATCCTATGGTGAGACTCACCCAGCGAAAGAAATTAGCTATTTCCACCGCTGGGTGAGGGCTGCAAATGGAAACATAAACACCAGGCCCAAATGCTCATTTGAGCAGGAAATCACTTGACAACTTTTGTATATTGTACATATGTATTTATTGTTACTTTGCAAGCATAACACTTATTGCATTCATACAGCAATTGCAGAGCTCTCCTATTGAGCTTTTATGGGCGTTCGGGAAATGTTATTTGCGAGCACCTATTAATTGGTGCTATTTGACAGCGGGGTGGCGCTGTGGAAACATTTGCGCCTGACAGGCGAGAAGCACTGGGTTCAGATTCCAGACTCAGACGCTTTCCCTGCGTGAAGTTTGTACGTTCTCGCCCTGTTCTGCCGAGTGTGTGTGTGTGTGTGCACAGGGAGCGGTGGTGTAGCGGTTAGAGCGCTGCGCTACGAACCCAGCCACCCGAGTAAAATTGCCGGCTCACGGCCAACACCCAGTGACGGTTATTTAAACCGGTCCTCGGCATCTCCTAGGTCGACTCAGCCTCAAATTATTCCCTGGTGCGGTGTGTAAAAGCATCGCCACTAGGGAGATGAAGGTGGTCGGGCATGGTGTTGGCCACCCACCCCTTCGTGTACCGTGCAGGCCTCTCTAGGTGCTCGCTAACAGCTCTTGCCCCAACAGTCTGTGCAGGCTATAGGGGTATCTTTGTCTTTGTATGAGAGTGAGTCAGTATGTGGCATGCGTGTGTGTGAGTGTCTTTTGAGTGTGTATGTTCTACCCCTTTTGTTTCATATATTTACTCTGCGTTCTCCAGTTTTCTCCCATAGATAAAAACAACACACCTAATTTTAACTGAAAACTTTCGTGACTGCAGGAATTCATATCGTATGGTTCTTTTGGTAAAGTCACGTAGATAGAAGAAATAATAACAATCAAATAAAAAAAATGAAAATAAAGTGAATAAAAATTAAAAAAAATATCACGACGTTTCGATCGCAACACAAGCGGCCGTCATCAGGAACACCTAATGTAACTGGTATTGGCCAAACATCCCAATCATGAAAACTTACCAGAAAACGACTCCCTTGGGACTACGCAGCAGCAACGTCGCCTTCCACTTCAAACACTTGGCAGGACCCTCCGTGACAAAAGGGGGCATTGCGACTCAGCGAGGATTTCCCGGGTAAACCAGTAATAATAATTGTAAGAAGTCTAGAGCAGCGCATGAGAGGGTAGTGTGGCCAAAACCGTGCAAAGCTACTTGTGTTCTCCACTGCTGAAGTTGACTTAGGATATAGGCTTCTCAACTTGTTCAAACAACACGGGTGACAGTAGGTGCAGCTATTCCCTTCACGAATGGAAAATTACAGTCGTCCCATTGTGAATTTGGTGAAGTGCAATCTGTTCATCACGTAACTGACCACTGCCCATTATAAGCTTACACAAGGAAGTCCAGGCGCTATGTATCAAGCGACCGTGGATGCCATCGAATGGATTACTAAATCCAACGGACATTTCTAATGTTTTCTCAGTTCCTCTTCAAATGCCACCTGATATAGAGAGAGATTTAAAGCCAATTTAACCAAAGGGAGGCCAACGCCAATGATGTGCACGGCTACGTGCGCACGATTCACAGAAGGGCTTGCAGGCAATATCTGTGCTTAACACTGGAAGCTCCAAAAAAATCCTAATACCACCCACGTGCCTGGGTCTGGCCTGCACCAATCTCTGTATTGAGTACATCTGAGATTATCCCCGTCTGTAATTTAAAGGCTTCAAAATGAGAGTGAGCACATTATACGCAATGTCATATGTGCGTGGAGGCGATGAATATTGCCTTCTCTTGTAAGCACATGTTGTAAAAAAATATAAAATCGAAACAAATCCTGGACAGTCAGATTTAGGGAATCCACAATTTACGTACACAGAGCAGCCAAGAACCTGCATATTAAAACAGCTATCCTAGGAATACTATTATAATGAACTATATATCTATTTTTAAAAAACGTACAGTCCTTTGTTCTTCCACTGCTGTATTGAAGGGCTCCTCGTGTTGTATCGGCCATGGTAGTTTGCCCACACTTCACCACACCGGTCAGTGCAGGTTAACGAAATGGTGTGTGGGCAGGACAGCTCAGATATATCACTCGCCACTAATGATGGCTGTGGCTGAGAATCGACACAAGGTCGACGGGTAGTGCAGTGCGCTAACAGCTGAGCAACCATCCCCCCCCATCAACCACACTCTTTCCTCTCCTCTATCCAGCCAATTATTGCACATACACACCGTGGTTTAAGCCCTCTGCGAGCAGACGGAGGAAGACGCCGTGGTGAAGTCTAAGCACGGGGCATCAGATGGCCAAAATTGCTAGTCTTCGAGCATTCGGACCATTTAAGAGTCAAAGAGTAGTTTGTGTCAATAAATCGATTTCTTTATTTACGACCGAGCAGTGGCCCGCTGAGACGTAGGGTGCCTTTTGAAAGGTAACTACAAACTACTTTCATGTGGAAGGAATCGTTCTAATTTTCAAATGTATTTAAAGTATTTTAATTTCATATTTAACATTTCCCAAGATACTTTCGCTAATAGTGTCACGGGACCTTTAACACCCAAAATAAAGCAGATGTTGCTGTTTAGTGATAGTAGTTCGTGGTGCATGTGAACATTAGACAGATTGCTGAGGGCACACTTTAAATACTTTTTACTCTGCTACTTATGTTGCCCTAAATATATATTTCTCACTTGCACTGTTAGTTTAATATCATGAGATGAAGACATTTACATTAAAGAAGTGTCACAGCTGGTAATACATCACAGTGTACCAGTGAACAGCATCGAAAGACGGATGTCACAGAATTACATCTCAATTCACTTCAATAGATCCCTTTATCCACACTAGGGTCAAACCTTTAATCTCCTGCAAAAAAAACATGTTAAACACATCTCGATACAACTTAATTTCTGGACGTCTCAATGCTGGAATAAACCAGAATGAGTCCTGTATAAAAAATATATATATACAACTTATTTTGGTGTTTTTGTGTGTGCAGCTATTGGTTACTGGCATGAGACCATCAAATGGTTATGCTGGAGAACCAATAAATACCGGGTGGTATCTTCTTGGTTCTTTCG
Organism: Entosphenus tridentatus; assembly: GCA_014621495.2. NCBI lineage: Eukaryota > Metazoa > Chordata > Hyperoartia > Petromyzontiformes > Petromyzontidae > Entosphenus > Entosphenus tridentatus. The sequence goes on along the minus strand of JAAXLI020002644.1, from coordinate 82 downwards.
GTAAAGTCACGTAGAAGGGAAATAATAAAATAATGAAAATAAAACATAATAAAATAATTCTCACGACGTTTCGGCCACAACG
>JAAXLI020002643.1:0-11644 GCA_014621495.2 Entosphenus tridentatus | reverse complement strand
ACTGCTACCACTGCTACTACTGCTACTACTGCTACCACTGCTATCACTGCTACTGCTACTACCACTGCTACTACTGCTACCACTGCTACCACTGCTACTACTGCTACCACTGCTACCACTGCTACTACTGCTACTACTGCTACTGCTGCTACCACTGCTACTACTGCTACCACTGCTACCACTGCTACTACTGCTACCACTGCTACCACTGCTACTACTGCTACTACTGCTACTACTGCTACCACTGCTACTACTGCTACCACTGCTACTACTGCTACTACTGCTACCACTGCTACCACTGCTACTACTTCACCCGTGCTGGGCACATTCGGTCTGCGCCTCTCTGGCACGTGACTGTCGCCTTATATTCCAACCACCACAGTGTTTACAGTTTGATATATATACAATGCTAATTCACATATATTTTGCTATACAATGATTCTTGATTTGAAGCTTTCGTGACTGCAGGAATCCATACTCTTTGGTTCTTTCGGTAAAGTCACGTAGGTATAAAATAAAAGTGATTAAATTTATTTAATTTTATCTTATACCCACGTGACTTTACCGAAAGAACCAAAGAGTATACAATGATTGTTTACATATTTCATAACGACGTATGCGCATCACATATGCACATGTTTCTATATAAATGTAGCTACACAAAGGTTACTACATCTACATCATTGTATTGCGATACACACAATCAAGGTATAACGACACAGCAACTTGGCAAAAAACGGACGACACCGCGATTATCGTGCACTTGATATCGCGCGATATCGTACGGGCAGAGAGAGAGAGAGACAGCCCTCCCGCTTGCGTCATCGTCGTCGTCATCATCACACGTGACCGAGACAGCACGAGGCGTCGATCGAGCAGCACGTGACTTCTCGTCGTTGCTACCAGTTGATTGAACAGTCGATTTTTAAATCGTTTTTTCATTATGATTCTAGTTGAATCAATGTTGTTACGCGAGTCCTTTGTTCGCATCAACAGTTGAGGTGTTTCATTGCCAACATCAGCGGTGAGCGGTGACAGACAAAGTGTCATTTCCCTGGCTCGTGTGGAGACACTTTGAGGAGGCACCGTAGCTCGTGTCGCCCGTTTATAGCCTCGCAGATCCAGCGGTGGGAAATTCGACATTCCTATGGCAGGGGCGACCCACGGTAAACTTGGAACATTTGTGCAGACGTCGGGTCAACGTGAGTACAACGGCTGCATCAGAGGTCGCAACCGGGTACCCGATACCCGTACCCTACCCGATACCCGTACCCTACCCGATACCAGGCTACCTGTACCCGGCCAGGTACGGGTACGGGTACCCGTTTGCGACCCTGGTGCGGCCGGGTACGGGTACGGGTAGGCCGTGAGTCACTGGTGAGTAACCGTTTGTCACTCATTTCGGGTTTGCGACCTCTGGGCTGCAGTCTTTCTTCCATCAAACGGACGATGCTGATTTCCCCACAAGCCTTGCCCCCTCTTTTCTCTCCGCCTGATGAAGACCGCTTGTGTTGCGATCGAAACGTCGTGGTTTTTTTTGCTTTTATTTTATTTTAAATTTTAATTAAAATTAATTATTTTTATTTTCTATCTACGTGACTTTACCGAAGGAACCAAGAATTTCAAAATGGCCCCTATTTTATCAACCCCAAGGTCAACCTCTCCCCACCGCCCACGACCAGGGGTTGAACTCATGACCCTTCCGACTGCGAGCCACCGACTCGCGCGCTGCGCCAACCCCGGCCGGCTCGTAACGAACGCAGAAGGCAATGACGTCACTCAATCTCGCGCTGTCAGTGACCCTGCGGTGATAGTCACGTGATTTCGACTGCAGCATGGGGTCGGCCTACACTCCCGACGGGGTGGATAAAATCGGTACCGTACCATGTTGTGGTCAGGGGTGGGATGGGGGTGGGGGTGTGGTGAGGAAGGTTCACTCAGACCATCTTCCCACCAGGGTCGATAAAACAGGTACCAATATGTGGGGAAGCCAACAGTTGTCGTACAATGGTTAAGGCCCAACACCGCCGTAGAAATGAGGAATTTCCACCACAGCTTCGAGCGATCAATCACTTTGACTCTCGCTTGGTCGATGTTTTTGATTAAATTCCCACGATGGTCATCCGACGGTCAACCGCGGCGATGCGAACTCACGACCCCTCGTCTCGAGTGGCTGGGCCCAGACAGCCCCGTGGCATCCAAACAAGAGATATCACGTGGTCCTAGCTTTGTTCTCACGGTCGCCAAGTCATGAGTTATCTGGCGAACTCCAGATCACCTTGGGCGGGCCCGAAGCTATGCAAGCGTGAAGCCTGGTTAGTGCTCCAACGGGAGACTACCAGGGCTGGCGTTGATGCGTTGGGCATGGGGATACGAGGCGTGGCCAGGGGTTGGCACAGAGCTCTAGACAGTGGGGCCAGCAGAGGAGAATGAGCGACCATCCAAGCACTTATCCAGACTTAAGCCTGCTTGGGTTCTGAGATCTGATGGAGTTTGGGTGCATTCTGGGTGATTTAATCAAAGGCACCAATAACTTAGCCAAAGCTTTCGCCTGGGTCGTGGCGGCTATGCACGTGGCCTGTAATCCAGAACTGCGGAGGCAGCGAGGGTTGGTGGATCAAAACATCACACAGACGTTGTGAAACTCTCTTGCCGTGAGTCATACCCTGGCTCACGAGGTGAATGCAGCACAACAATTGTGGACTCCACCTGTTCAATCTCTACGGGGATAGAGTGTTGCCCGCTAGCACACGTCAGTTTTTTTCCATGTGCTCCGATTTTCCTGTCCCACACGCTTAAACACTCATTGGTTGGCCGATAACACCTTCATGTATCTAGGGGATAGCAGATCTTGGGCAATCGTTAGTAGCGTCGGATCCTCACCGCGTGGCTGCTGCTGCTGCTGCCTTCCTGTTTGTCTGTGGTTCCTCCTCCTCCTGGTGCCTCTGAGTCGTCCTCTCTCGCTCTCTCTCTCTCTCGCCGTTACAATTTAAAGTTATTACTGTTGTTATTAAAACGGGACAACTGTCATGCTTGATAAATTATGGTACCTTGTTATATCGTCTGTAAAGTGCATAACATGTAAAAGAAAATCATTCATCCACCAATTATCAATAAATTACCACCGTCAATTAATTTATCCGACAAGCGATCGCCCCACTTGTGGTCCAGTGCATATAAGACGATGATTTAAAAAAAAACACTTATTTTTTTCAAAGTCCAGATATAATATCACACCACGCAGAACACAAGTACACTACATCATCATCATCAGCAGCCATGGTCAATCCACTGCTGGATGAAGGCTCCTCGTCCCCACCTGCTCCTTGAAGACAAACAAAGACGAGAAGATTTTCTCACGGCCAAAAACATCTCCTCCCGCACGATGGCCAGCATCCGTCGCCAAGTGATGGCCACCGCACGTCCAGGCGGAGCGGTGGCCCGGCACGCGAAGTGCTCCATCTCCCCACGGGGCGTCCCCCCCCCGCACACAGAGGTACCCCGCGGGTGGAATGCGATGATTTGTATCATCATCATGTGGTACTTGGAAAAAAATAGAACCAAAACTAACTAACATCGTTCGCAGACGGCAATTGCCGTCGTGGTCCGAAGGCAAATAAAACTCCCCGGCTTCAGAATTTCGAACGGAAAAAAAAGAACAACAAACTTGTATCAATATAGGGGGGCCGTGGTGGCGAGATGTTGACTACCTCGCTTGGTATGCGGGACGTCGTAGGTTCGATCCCGACTCCTGTATGGAGTTCACGTGTTCTCCCTGTGGCCACGTGGATTGTTCTCCGGGTTTTCCCCTCCACATTTAGGATCAACGCGCGTTTAGAGTTATTTGGCTGCTTTAGATTACCGCGTGATGATGAGCAAACTTCGTTGAGCCATCATTTGCGATAGCCAGGTCGCTATTTAGCTCAGTGGGCCTTAACTGGTAAAAATGAAATGTTTTATCTTCTTGGTTCTTTCGGTAAAGTCACGTAGAAGGGAAATAATAAAATAATAAAAATAAAACATAATAAAATAATTCTCACGACGTTTCGGCCACAACGCAAGCAGCCGTCCTCAGGTGAAGAACAGGTCTGTCGGAAAAACAGCGTCTGAATGAATGACGCTGTCATCCCGACAGACCTGTTCTTCGACAGACCAGTTCTTCACCTGAGGACGGCTGCTTGCGTTGTGGCCGAAACGTCGTGAGAATTATTGTATTATGTTTTATTATTTTATTATTTCCCTTTTACGTGACTTCACCGAAAGAACCAAGAAGATGAATCCCTGCAGTCACGAAAGCTTTAAATCTAAATGAAATGTTTTAGTTTAGTTTCATGTGGGTGCTGGCCCTGTCCTTGGCATGTGTGCGGTCCACTATGCCTACGACGGTACATCAATGCGGGCTATCGTTAGGTCGTGGCTTACTGTTGGACCGCACGGGAGGAGTCGGCAGAGGTCCATCAGAGAAGGCGCTCGGTGCATCAGCCACCGAGTGCTGCCTTCAGCAACCAAAACCTCGCGCCGTCGAATGTTAATTGTCGTCCGATTTCGGGCACAGAATGTACCGGGGTGTTGCCATGAGCAACAGCGGGGGGGGGGGGCGGGTGAAACCTCCCACGAGATTTCGTCTTGTAGCCGAGATGTCGTCTTGTGACTACACTACGATTAATAATAATACCAACAACGCCAACGACCACCGCATCACAGAAATCGGCCAGCCACGGTCGATCTATCGCTGGGTGAAGGCCTCTCCAATCCGCCGTCATCTCTTTCTCTCCCGCGACGCCTCTATGGACGCTACTGGGCAACTGCCGGTGGAGCACGCGAGCCGATTCCCGTCGCTCCGTCTCCCGCGGTGGACGCCCGTCCTGTCGGACGCTCGAAGAGGATGTCGGGGGAAAAAAGAAAACGCGAACAAAACCCAGCGATGGCAGAGGATCGCGGCGCGCGTGATCGCAGCGGTGCGCTTTCAAAATATTTTCCGCAGATTTCTATCGCGCCGATGGTGATTCCTTAGTCCCTGTAGATGTGTCCCTACCCCGCCCTCCCCTACTACTTTCCCCTACCCCCAGCGGTGGAGGTGAGCGAGCGAATGATCGAGAGAGAGAGCGAGCGAATTATCGAATCCGCCCGTTGCCGACCAGAGGCCGGACCGGAACCAATCCGAGGATCGATCGAGGCACGGAGGGGGACGGGGGGCCCTGCTCCCCCCCTCCCCATGGAGGGCGAACCTCCCGCCGGTTGTGGCGGGGTGGCGCCGGTGCCCAGAACCAGCACGCCGATCCCCAGAGCCGGGACCAGCCCAGCGACAGCGCCCGCCGGAACTTCCTGCGAGAGGTCAGAGGGGTCAGGGTATTGGCGTCGCGGTCAATTCAGTTTTCAGTGTCATTTATTAGGTATAGCCCTGTGAGCCATGCGGCTCTTGACTCGGGTGCAACCGCAACAAACAAAACATGAACAAGAAACATCTTAAAGTGACTACGTGCAACAGAACACACTTAAGCAGTTGTGCTTTTGCTACGTTGTCCCCACTTGAAGAAGGACGCTTGTGTTGCACCCAAAACGTCGTGATTTAATTTAGTTGTCTTCCTTTATTTTATTTTTTATCTACGTGACTTTACCGAAAAAACCAAAGGGGATGAATCCTTGCAGTCACGAAAGCTTCAAATCTAGAAAGAAACATCCAGGAAAAAACAGCAAAGTCTTCCAGAAAAAGCACTGTGTGCAATAATTCCAGACAATTTAGATGAAAGTTATCAGTCTAACTCTGTGCTACAACAAACAAATATGGCTAAACCAAACGTTTTCGATGCTGCCCTATAAACTATAAAACTATTTTCTATTTTACAAGCTAAGGCTGCACTAAGCTATATCGCTCTTTTTTTCAAACCTGATCTGGCTATCGCAAATGATAGCTCATCGAAGCGGCTTATCATTATGTGGACATTTATAGCAGCCAAATTCTCTAAACGTGCGTTGATTTTAAATGTGGATGGATAAAAACTGGAGGAAGCGGAGAAAAATCCACACGACCACAGCGTGAACATGCAAACTCCAAATATACAGGCCCCAGGGTCGAGAATCGAAACCACGACCTCCTGTATACCAGGCGTGGTAGTTAACATTCCGCCACCATCGTGCCCTACCCTGGCTCACCACGAGAAGGCGGTACAGAAAATGTGGACCAATATCCACCTGTTCCATCTGCATTGGATCGTCATCACCATCAGCATTATTATGACTACTACACTAAAATAGTTGTATTTTACCAGGTAAGGCCCACTAAGCTATTGTAGCTCTTTTTCAGAAGCAACCTGGCCATGAATGATACCTCAACGAAAGTGGCTAATCACGTGGAAATTTCTATCAGACAAATGGACGTATTGGCAGCACAACACACCTATCCTCATAAAATAGTCTGAAATAAAAATCGTAATCGGCAAAACTGTTTTTTTTTTATCAGCCTTTAATTGACCCTGTCATCAGCTCTGACGCGATTCCAAGGTTTATTCAGTCCACTGAGACTTGCTAAACGAAGGTCAATATTGATCGTTGTGTCCGGGGCACATGATTCCTTTGGGCCGATCAGGAAGGCGAGGGTCTGGAGCAACAGCATCTCCCTTGCGTTGCCTTACGAGCCTGAGTTGGGACAGGGGCATCATCTTCATCGCCGTCGTCTTGAACCCACCGATGGATAATGCGGCAGGTCGAGCATTGGGATCGTGCCGTACTTTTTCCGAATGTACAACCACAATGCACTTCTGAAGATGTTTTTAGCACCCACAATGCACTTCTGAAGATGTTTTTTGACACCCACAATGCACTTCTGAAGATGTTTTTGTCACCCACAATGCACTTCTGAAGATGTTTGTGGCACCCACAATGCACTTCTGAAGATGTTTGTGGCACCCACAATGCACTTCTGAAGATGTTTTTATGCACCCACAATGCACTTCTGAAGATCTATTTAGCACCCACAATGCACTTCTGAAGATGTTTGTGGCACCCACAATGCACTTCTGAAGATGTTTGTGGCACCCACAATGCACTTCTGAAGATGTTTTATACACCCACAATGCACTTCTGAAGATGTTTTAGCACCCACAATGCACTTCTGAAGATGTGTTTTTTTTGGTCACCCACAATGCACTTCTCTGCAGGCCCACACGGATTTGGCCACGTGGCTGCCTCCCTCACCGCTCACTCCCTGAACGCCGGGCGCGTCACCCATCACGCGTGTGCTCGTGTGTGTGTAGAAAAGGGAACGCTGGCGCAGCGGTTAGCGCACTCGCTCTACGAATCTAGCGGGCCGAGCTCGACTCGCGCTCACGGCCCAACATCATCGGCAAATGTCCGAATCAATCCTGGGTCACCCGTAGGTCAACTCAGCCTAAAATTAGTACTTGGTGCGGTGTGTACAAATCAGCACTGGGGAGATAAAGGTTTGCCAGTGTGGTGAATATCTTAACCGATCCTGGGCTGCACCCCTAGGTAAAGTCAGCCTAAAATGAGTACCTGGTGCGGTGTACAAAAATCAGCACGGGGTCGATTAAAAGAGGCCGGGTGGTGAATATATGAACCCATCCTGGGCCTCCCCCAGGTCAACTCAGCCTCAAATGAGCACCTGGTGTGGTGCGCAAACATCAACAGTGGGGAGACAAAGGCGGCCGGGCGTGGTGCTGGCCACCCCACCCTCTCGCGTGCAGTGCCGGCCTTCATAGGTGCTGCTCGCTAACAGCACACGCCCCCCCAAACGGTCTGTTAGAGGCTACACGGGAGGTGGAGGGGTGGGTGCTGTGGGGGGCACCTTCGCCTTTGTGTCTCGCGTCTCGTCGACCTACTGCTGGGAGAGGAAGTTGACCCAGGGGTTGAGCGCCGAGGTGAGCAGCGTCAGCGCCGAGCAGAGCGCCTCCGCCGTCACGTGCACGGGGAGGCGGGCGAACGCGGCGTAGAAGCTCACGGACAGGTAGGGCACCCAGCAGACGAGCAGCACCACTGAGGGTGGGGGAGGGGCACGGGGGGGGCGAGCCACACGGGGACGACATCGGTATAGTTGTTCTTCACCTGTTTACCATGGAAGTCCAGTTTACCATGGGAGTCCAGTTTACCATGGGAGTCCAGTTTACCAAGGAAGTCCAGTTTACCATGGGAGTCCAGTTTACCACGGGAGTCCAGTTTACCACGGAAGTCCAGTTTACCATGGGAATCCAGTTTACCATGGAAGTCCAGTTTACCATGGAAGTCCAGTTTACCATGGAAGTCCAGTTTACCATGGACAGGGGTTGGCAAGGACTGCTTTGTGAAGTTAGTTATTAAGGACCGCCGGCTCGTGTTGAACGCATTGCATTGTTGTTCATCTTCTTGGTTCTTTCGGTAAAGTCACGTAGAAGGGAAATAAAAAAAATTAAAAAATACAACTATTAAATTCTCACGACGTTTCGGCGGAAAGACAGCGTCCGAATGAACTTCATTCGGACGCTGTCTTTAGGGGAAAAACCCTATAAGTATATGTTGAACTTCTTTCGCACCATACCTAGCCAACCGTGCTAATCGGAGGTGCGGCAGTGAGGGCGGCGGGGGACAACAACAAAGGAAATCCACGCGACCACGGGGAGCGAGAGAGAGAGGGACACGCAAACTCCAAATATACAGCAGGCGTCGTCAGGGTCGGGATCGAAGCCACGACCTCCTGTATACGAGGCGAGGGAGTTCACATCTCGGCACCGTGCGGCGTCCTCGTAAACGAGTAAATCACGACGTACGCGCACGTCGTCACAGCGTCCAGCTTTCTAAAAAGCACTCTCATCCAACCCTGCCGATGGATTTATTGCTTGTTGATGTCGGGCCACCTGCAAGTTTCGTTGCGTGTCCCGAGCGAGCGAGCGAGATAAGTCCACCACCTCCCTCCCTGCGAACGCGGTACAGCGGTCGCGATTCAGCTCAAGTGTCTCGGTGTCACATTCCGCCGTTGACGCGGTGAATGGAGAGGGGGACGGGACACGCGAGAACGTTGCGAGGCTCAGCTGTGACGCACGCGCGCGCGCGAACGCGCTTCGCTCGCGTCACGAGCCATCTCGCCGTTCATGGGCTTGAAAAAGTGTTGCGAGCAAAAAAAACATTTGACGGATGGAAACATCATCAACAGGGAAATATCTTACGAAGTGAAAATGTCTTGCGGGTAAAAACATCTTACGGATGAAAATATCTTCAAAAGGGAAACATCTTTACAAGTGAAAATAGCTTGTGGGTAATAACATCTTAGGAGGGGAAATATCTTACAAATGAAACTATCGTATGGGTAAAAACATCTTAGGAGTGAACACTTTTTATGGATAACAACATCTTAGGAGGGAAAATATCTTATGGATAACAACATCTTAGGAGTGAAAACATGTTACAAATGAAAGTATTGTATGGATAAACACATCTTACGGATAAAAACATCTTACGGATAAAAACATCGTACGGATAATAAAATATCTTAGGAATAAAGACATCTTACGAATAAAACATCGCAAGAATGAAAACATCTTTTGGATAAAAAAACATCTTACGGATAAAAACATCTTACGGAATAAAAAAAAATCTTAGGAATAAAGACATCTTACGAATAAAAACATCGTAAGAATGAAAACATCTTATGGATAAAAAAAACATCTTACGAATAAAAACCCTTCCTGGACAAATAAATCCATGATTGATATTACAATTCGGGGTACCTCCACTTGACCCCGCCACCCGGCTCACACGTGGCTGTGAGTGACATAGTTAGTTCGAGTGATGCTCCACGGGGGCTCGAGATATTCGATGGTTGCAACAAATACCGTCGGGTTATCTTGCATGCAGAAAAAAACATGTGTACGCCAAATATTTGTGATTTTATTTGGTGGATATTTTTTTGTTTTTCATTTACACTTATCTGTTTTTGAATATAGGGCTATGAACCCTTAGGCTATCGCGACCAATATTATCCATAAAACAGCTTTTTTGTTGGGTTAGATCGCGTAAATATCAATGTGTCGTTAAACCCGCCCCCACCCGACAGTCAATCAGTAAGGTTTGTTACGCAAACAGAACGTGGCCAATTCGTTACTAGTTCAGCACACCGGTGTGTTGGAGAGTAAAACCCACAACATTTACAATTCGAGTACGACGTCCAGCGCAACTCGAGCGAAGAACGCACGCCGTCGTGATAAACACCGCAGAGTAACCTCTGCCGCTCGGGACAGACAAACCTGTTTACCATCGCTCGACGCCGAGTTGGAATGGACTCTTTGCGAAGCGCAAACATGGCTGCGTTGCCGCGTGCGTGGGTCCGCGCGCGAGTGCGTGCCGATGACGCCAATCGGAACGCGCCGGTGTGGCCGGGGTGTGAGCGAAAGGGGCCGGCCGTTGTTTTGACGCAATCGGTGAAACCGTTCGCCGCGAACGAAAAATCCGCGCGACTGTCGTTTAGTGAAGGGGCCACAAAAATGCAACCCCATCGGGCTGCTATTTCGTCGCGTTTCGCTCGACGACTTTGTGCGAGCGATCGAGAGTAAACGCGCGGATGAAGCGCGTGTGTACGATCTTTCCCGACTGATGATGGACGCTTGTGTTGCGCCCGAAACGTCGTGATTTCATTTATGTTATGCCTAGGTGACTTTACCGAGTATTTATACGTTTCCGCGTGCTCGCTCCGCGCTCTGGCTGAGCGCGTTCGTAGGCTGCACGCCGTGGGGCCGTGCACGGATCTAAGATGAAGACTCTCACGTTGAAATTGAGGTTTAAAGCTTGCGTGACTGCAGGGATTCGTATTCTTGGTTCTTTCGGTAAAGTCACGTAGAAGGGAAATAAAATAGAAATAAAATATAATAAAAATTATCATGACGTTTGCAACACAAGCAATCGTCATCAAGTGTGAAAACCACAGCGAGAAAAAATTCGTGCTGTAGTTTTCATTTTCTTGCCGTAGTTTTCACACCTGACGACGATTGCTTGTGTTGCAATCGAAACGTCGTGAGAATTTGTAAGTTGAAATGTTTATTTAATTATTTCCCTTCTACGCGACTTTACCGAAAGAACCAAGAAGATGAATCCCTGCAGTCACGAAATCTTTAAATCGAAATTTGCATTGTTGTTATTGTTGTTGTTGTTTTGCTGAGCCCTGGGATACAGCGACGTGCTGCTCAGGGTGGACAACAACCGCGGCTGTCGCACTCCGAGCCTCATCGAAGCCGCTATCGCTTACACAGTGGAACGTTTATCCGGCGATTGCAAAAAAAAAAACATCGAATCTCGTTTACGATGTTCCTCTGACAGCTGGTCTTGGCAGCACGCGGATAACGGATCAGCGAGCTCGGCACAAAGAGCCGACGACCCCCGGGACAGGCGAGTGGAAACTCCACGTTCCCACGGCAAGGGCGAGTGTCTGCAAAGAAGGCCAAGCGTGGCTGACGTTTCACAAAGTGGTACACGACGTGTTTTAACGGCCCACCCCACGGGAGTGATGATGGGTTGAGTTAGTTCGCTGAAAAGGGATATGGAACTCCGAAGTGTCGATGGTTACAGCGACGACATAATCGGTCAACATCATTGTGGAGTACATTCTGTTTTACGGCCATAAATGACGTCACGCGATTTTGGACGATTTTTGACCCCCCCCCCC
>JAAXLI020002641.1:0-12628 GCA_014621495.2 Entosphenus tridentatus | reverse complement strand
AGGGCAGCAACAGCAGCAGTAGCTGTTGTTACAGCTACTGCTGTAGTTGTAACAACAGCTACTGCTGTAGCTGCTGCAGTAGCTGGTGCTGCAGCCGTGAGGTCGGTGTTGGTGCCCGTCTCGTGTCCACGTGGAGAGGCAGCTACGGAGAGGAGACGGGTCGTCTGCCCAATTCGTGTTGTTATTCTGTTGTTGTTATTCATACAATGTGTCAACTCGTATCGCCGCGTCTGCACCGCCACCGCACTCGCCCTCCTAGAGAGAGAGAGGGGGGGGGGGCTCATAGGCGCCAGAAGGAGGAACCACAGACGAGGAGCGGGAAGACACCTCCGATTAGCGCGGTTGGCTACGTACGGTGCGAAAGAAGTTCAACATCCATACGTACAGGCGGAGTCCACGCTGAGCTCTATCGCCGTCTGCTGGCGAGCGAGGGAAACGGCTCCTCCTAGAAGGGAGTTTCACGCCGTCTGTGTGGTGATCCACCAACCCTCGTGCTCGATAACAGGACACGTGCCTGGCCACCACCGCTACGCTGCCCGAGTTGGTGCTCGTGTCGCTCAGAGTCAGCCTCTGGTTGAACCAATGCTGCTGGTGGTGGAACTGCGCGATGTGTATGGGCAAGGGCCCCCCTCTCTCTCTCAACATTAATAAGCAGACAATTGGCCTCCTGCACACGCGTTCACGCACAGAACACGTATTATGGTTTGACACATCCCATCAGGTATACGCAGCGTGCGTGGGACCTTCGTAACGAGCAGACAAACACGCGATTGGTCTAAGTTTGAGACAACGAACGAAGGCGTGCACACGGAGCACACGGCCTCTGTGCGTCGTGCGAAAACCATCACCGGCTCACGGGGACTGCCCTGTGATCGCCGCTTGTTCTCTGACTTCAACATGAATTTGATGAGATGTGGCCGCCTGGCAGCAGCAGGAGGAGTGGCGCAGTGAGGGGCAACCGCTTGACCGGTTTCATCCTTACCTGGGACTCATCAGCACAGTAACCAGCAGGGAAGGAAACGCGGCATGCAACGTAACGGGAACGTGTCCCGCACCACACCGCACTCGCCTCCATCCTCGAGACCAAGGACCAGGAGCGTGATAAGGGAAAACAATACTACTACAGTATATACATGATAGGCGACGTTTCAGGCTATGGGCCTTCATCGCATCAAATGGGAGATGATGGCGATGATGATAATGGATGACGATACGTGAATGTGGATGATGATGAATTGATCATTCCGAGTGGGTGACGACGATGGTGATGATTATGAAAGATGCGAACGGATGATGACGATGATGGCGACACATTGTGAACGAGTGGGGCGACGGAGAGACGTGACGATGAGCAGCGTGGGTGACCGCGATGAATATTTGACCGCGTGAGTCACGGAGAGCAGCCGCTGCTGCTCCTGCATAGACGAGACCTCATTAGCAAGGGTCGGCCTGTGCCACACACACACGCACACACAAAGACAAAGGTCCCACGTGTAGACTGTTGGGGCAAGTGCTGTTTGCGATAAGCACTTATGAGAGGCGGCACGGCACACCAGAGGATGGGGTGAACAAAACCACGCCAGGTCACCACCTTTGTCTCCCCAGTGCTAACGTTTACGCACCACCACGCCAGGTACTCATTTGAGGCTGAGTCGACCTAGGGGTAGCCCAGGCACGGTTCAGATAATCGTCATTGGCGTTGGCCGTGAAAGAAACCCGAACTGGGGTCTGGCCACCACTCCCCACACACGGACACACAAACACTTCAACGCGTGCATCAATAACACTGGCTTAATAGGAATACTAAATTACGTAAATATATTATATATTTATTATTTTTTTAAGGCCACACAGTGGTGGTGTTGTTGTTATTGTCGAATGTGCCCGAGTGCTTCTTGTGTGTTGTGCTTGTGCACCGCTGCCTATGCAGCAGCAGCAGCAGCGGCGGCGGCGGCAGCAACATCGCCAGATGATGTTTAATACGCGGAGACTGACAAACACCGCACAGCGCCTGGCTCACCCCACCTCCTTCTCCCGCCCCTCGTCACCCAACGGTATCCATCGCACGCATGCGCGAAGCTGCACAGGGGCAGGCGGTGTGCGACACTCCTAGTCATCACACCGCCCGCCACCAACACCGCACCATCAGCAGCAGCCACCATCACCATCACACATAGCTAACTAATCACCATCACCGCACCATCAGCAGCCACCATCACCATCACACAGTGCTAGCCACCACCACCACCACCACCGCACCATCATCACTCCCGCCTCGCTGTCACCACCACACACTATCAGCCGTCACCACCGTCGTACCATTATCACAACCAGCCCTTCATTCATCCGTTATCGGAGCAGCGGACACGCGCTCATCGGCAGGTGGGTGTCGACTGCACAATCGCAATCACAGCAGCAGCAGCAGCAGCAATAACATCAGCCTAGCAGTAGTGGGGACAGCAACACTAGCAGCAACAGCAGTCTTGGTAACAGAAAATATCAGCGGGTGTAATAGCGGCGAGACAGCAGCAGTGGTAACAGCAGCAGCAGCAGCATTGTCAAACGGCAGGCGCGCGTGTCGCAACAGCGCCGACTCACTGTGTAAACACCCCGGGGTTAAACACAGCGCTCGCGGCCTGCTTGTCAGCATGTCTTGGGGGCTGTGCGGACGGCGATCGAATCGCCACTATAGCCAGCGACGGCGGCTCAGATTAAGTACAAACACATACACGGGATTTGTTTATCTGCGAGTGAAATCCCGGTAAGAAATCCGCGATAATTCCAAAAATCCGCGAGGGTTTCAGCACCACGGAGCGCTAGACAGCGCCCCTTGCTGCGTCAAGACAAAGGTCACCCGTGTAGTCTGTAACAGACTTAATATTCTTTGGGTCTTTCGGTAAAGTCACGTAGATAGGTTCAAAGAAAATAACAAAAAACTGCGACGTTTCGATCGCTACACAAGCGTTCGTCATCAGGCTCTTCCTGTTATTGTATTTGAACCTCTCTACGTGACTTTACCTGCAGTCACGAAAGCTTCAAGTCAAGCTGTAACAGACTGTTGCGGCAAATGCTGTTAGCGGATCCCCCGGCGCGGCACACGAGGGGGAGGTGTGGCGAGCACCACGCCCGGCCACCTTTGTTTTCCCCGTGCTTATGTTTACTACACACCGCTCCAGGTACTCGTTTTAGGCCGAGTCGACCCAAGGGGAGGCCCAGGACCGGTTCAAATATTCGCTGCCGCTGTTGTTGGCCGTTAGCGGAAATCGAACTCGGGTCGCCCGGTTCGTAGCACAGTGTGCTAATCGCTGCGCCACCGCTCCCCAAGGGTAGAAAGGCGCCACACACGAGGCAATGCCGCTCCATCACGAGGCAGGTTCAGTGCGATATCGTCTGACCTCGCCTAGGCCCGGCATCGAACCGACATGTCCCTGTTGTCCGTGTACACTCCCTTGCCCTCGCCCCGTCTAGCCCACGCAGGCTGTCGGGACAAGTGTTGTTTGCGAGCTCCTATTTTAAACAAATTATTTTGGGGATGCTGCTGCTGCTGCTGCTGCTGCGTTGGCTGTGGTGGAGAAAGATAAACAACTGAAAACGTTTCTCAACAACAACAACAACAACAGCAACAACACTTCTTGTGCGTACAGCCTCAAAAGCAAACGCAATATAATAGATGACGTTTCGGGCAATGGCCCTTTCTCATAAGAGATAGATTAGCGCATTACTGATACCTACTAAGGCCGGTGTAGCCCCAGAACCAACACCGATGGCTCTACAGCGTGTGCGCGATGCCACCAGGGAACTCGACTCATGACGGCAATCTCGAGCAGGACGCAGGACGAGGCCCCGGAATCACTCGCCACTGATGTCAGCCGTGACAGGGACCCCCGCTCTCTGAGACAAGTGAAGGAGCTAAAACAATCGACCATCTCTCTCTCTCTCTCGGCCAGCTCAAGCCTCCCGTGAACCACGTGACTCCTGTGTAGCCACTCCCACTCTGAGCCCCTCCCCCTCTCCCCGCCCACTGTGAAAACAGACGTCGCTCCTCCTCCGTACAGCTCCCTGCTGCTCGCTCCTTCATTTTCTCCATTCCCTCTCTCCCCTTCCTCATCATCACCACCTCCACCACCCTCGCTTCATCCCCGACATCTTGGCCCTCATCCCCTTCCAACACCACCGCTCCTCCTCCCTCCATTCTCCTCCCTCCTGCTCGCTCCCCGCTGCTCATCTTGAGCCGTGCCCCCCTCCTCCTCCTCCTCCTCCTCCTCGCTCCCCGCCTTGGTGGCGACTTCAGCCCCCCAGGTGCTCTCCCCCCTCCCGCTCCTCTCGCGTCTCCCACGCAGCCCCCCCCCCGACTCTGCTCGCCGCACCGCGTGCCACGGCTTTCAATGATTCCTAACTCGAGCGCCATTCTCCGTTACACAACAATCGTCGCGTAATCCCAATGCCTTCAAAAGCCGTTCCCAATAACGTTTGGCTAATGGCTCAATTTCACGGGATATCTAGATTTGAAGTTTTCGTGAGTATTTATATGAGCTACTTTTAGTTGACAACTTTAAAATCAACCATTTGGTGTACCCTCGAACTAACTTGGTCAGCACAGTAGATATTGAAGCGCACGTTCCATCGCGATTTGACGATGTTTCCCACGTGACCACGCCACCACAGACGCAGACCTTGGTGGGGTGGGGAGAAGCCGGGGTGGGTGAAAGGGGGGGGTGGGGGGGGGTCTGCAACGGAGATCACGCCGAGGGGATCACGCCGAGGGGACCCGGGGAGGGAGCAGGAGGAGGAGGCGATGGACTCTAGGACCCCTGGCCGAGGGGACGCCCCTGGGCACCCGCCCCCGCGCTACGGAGTGCGCTCCTACCTGCACCAGTTCTACGACGACTGCACGGGCGGAGGCGGCGCCACCGCCTGGGACGGAGCGGCCCACGGCGGCGGCGGCAGAAGGAGCAGCCACGCGGGCAAGGGCTCCTCGGGGAGCCGAGCCGCCGGCTGGCACGTCACGCTATGGAAGGTGCGAGGGCACGGGCGGAGCGGCTCACACCCGGCCAGGTGGCGACCCTGCTGGCGGTGGTGACGTCACAAGAGAGGTGATGACCTCACGAGACCCCTCCTACTCGTAACCAGACCTCTCCTCTCCTCCCGACCCCAACCGCTTCCATCGCACCTCCTCACACCGCGCCACACACCGCGCCACACACCACACATACACCACACACACACACCACACACACACCACACACACACCACCCACACCACACACACACCACACACACACCACACACACACCACACACCACACACACATCACACACACATCACACACACACACACACGACACACACACCACACACACCACACACACACCACACACACACCAAACCACACACCACATACACACCACACACAACACACAAACACCCCACACACACACACCACACACACCACACACACAAACCACACACAACACACACACCACACACACACCACACCACACACACCACACACACACACCACACACAGCTGTGCCTGCTGACCGGCGTGCTGGTGACGATGACCGGCGCGGCGCTGCTGGTGGCCGGGCGCGTGGTGCCGGCGCGCATCGAGGAGTTCAGCAAGGACGACTTCTTCATGGTGGACAGCCGCGCCGTCGCCTTCAACCGCGTGCTCGACACGTGCCGCCTGGCGGGCGCGGCGCTCTTCTGCCTGGGCGGCGCCGTGGCGGCCGCCTGCTGCCTGGGCTGGCTGCTGGCGCGCTGCGGGGCCGCGAGGCCACGCGGGGGGGCCCGGCACGACTACCGCTACCGACACCGCGGTCACCGCGGTGACGACGACGACGACGGTGCTGATGATGATGATGATGATTGTGACGCTGATGATGATGATGATGATTGTGATGACGATGGTGATGACGCGCCAGCTGCTGCTGCTGCCGTTGCTGCCACCGCCGATGAATGTCAGCGATTTGGCAAGAAGATGAAGAAGCGTCGCACTGATGGTGGTGATGGTGATGGTGGCGGCGGTGATGTCGGCAGGCAGGACACGGCGGTGAAGAAGGAGCCTGCACGGGGCGTCACCCTCCATCCCAGCTCAGCCACGGCTCGTTCCGCAACCCCCTCCTCCTCCGCCTCTCTCTCCGCTCCCGGCCACGTGATGGTGCCTTGCTCCCTCGCACGCGTTCTCAACGTCCAGCCAGCGTCTTAGACACTTCGTGAGGTCGACTAGCGGGGAGGGGGGGTGGGGTTAACTCGTCGGGGGGGGGGGGGGCTGGGGTGCCCCGGCCGGGGGGTGTGAGGTTGACTAGCTGGGGGCGCGGGCGCGTGTGCGCGTGGTTCTTCTAGGCCCCAGGTCTCTCTCCCTGGGGTCTCAGTTCCGTGTTCTCAACTCCCCGTGCGCTACACAGGGTCCCGAGGCCTTCAACGCCGGCTCACGTTCACTCACGAGCCGTCACTCACGAGCCGTTACTAAGGAGCCGTCGCTAAGCAGCCGTCACCAAGGAGCCGTTACTAAGGTGCCGTTACTAAGGAGCCGTCACTCACGAGCCGTTGCTAAGGAACCGTTACTAAGGAGCCGTTACTAAGGAGCCGTCACTAAGGAGCCGTCGCTAAGGAGCCGTCACTCAGGAGCCGTTGCTAAGGAACCGTCGCTAAGGAGCCGTTACTGAGGAGCAGTCGCACCAAGCAGACACGTGACCATCCGTTGATCCGCACCGGTTCCCCTCCGCTCTGGCGCCGCGCGCGAGTCCACGAGTGGCGATTCGCGATCGGAGTGCTCGCCAGAGCGAGGCGGCGTGGAACAAGCGAGACGCAACACCACAGACGAGACGTTACTCGCTAGGATTGCCATGTACATCCGAAACATCTGCGGGGTTATTTTCCAGACGTGCCAAGCTGTTGGGGCCGAGTCTGGCCCACAATAACCACGCTCTCCTCGAATGGCGTCAAGGGCGGTCTTTAGCATCCACCGAGTGAATCCAACGGCGTTCAGGAGTAGTTGTACGGTTGTAACACACACACAGCGCAGTATTAACCAGGGTGGCCTGCCGGATTCTAACCGCAAGCCCTCTGCTTCTCCCACCAGGCTGCGGTGGGGTTGATGGGGTGGTAGGAAGGGCGCAGTCAGCAGACTTGGCAGGGTATCTGTAGGAGCTCGCCAACACCACAGCAGCCCCACGAACCGGGCGAATGGATTCGGTTGAAATTAGAGTTGGTCGCGTGTTTTTTTTGGGGTCGCTTTCGATATTCACCGTTTACACTTTTTGTGACGCCACAGCCCTCGGAGTCGCCGCTCTCAAGCGGCCTCGAGAGAGAGGCACGGAGACGCTCCCCGTTGCTGCCTCCTGCTGCCTCACACTGACCCACACTGACCCACACTGCCTCCTGCTGCCTCACACACACTCTTGCTGCCTCACACTGACCCACACTGCCTCCTGCTGCTGCCTCACACTGCCTCCTGCTACTGCCTCACACTGCCTCCTGCTGCTGCCTCACACTGCCTCCTGCTGCCTCACACTGACCCACACACCCACCCACTCATTGCCTCGGTCGCTCGCTCGCTCGCTCACAGACCGAATAAGAAAAAATACAAAGATCCCCCCGTATAGGCAGACTGTAGAGGCAAGTGCTGTTAGCGAGCACCTACGAAGGCCGGAACGGCACACGAGGGAGTGGGTGACCAGCACCACGCGCGGCCGCCTTTGTCTCCCTAGTGCCGACGTTTACACACCGCACTAGGTACTCATTTGAGGCCGAGTCGACCTAGGGGTAGCCCAGGACCGGTTCAGATAATTATATATAATCGTCACCGGTTTTGGCCGTGAGCGGTAATCGAATTCGGGGCGCCAGGTTGGTAGCGCACTCACTCACCCATGTAGTCACCCGCTCACACACTCACCCATGTAGTCACCCGCTCACACACTCACCCATGTAGTCACCCGCCCACCTCAACCACTCACCTCAAATCATTTACTCAACCACTCCTCGCACAACCTCTTACTCGATCGGTACCGATCGATCCGTAACCGCTCACACGGATGACAAATTAATTCCCGCACCGTCCGGGGTCAAACGCGGGTCAACCCGTACGGCCAGGTGGCAGCAGGAGCAGCAGCAGCTCTGATTAAACATTCAACGGGGGGAGGGGCAGTGGTGGTAGGGAGGGAGGGGATGGAATGATTGAGAAAGGGTCGTGATTGGTCCGTTTGGGTCTCTATATAATTGGCGAGCCGAGTCGCTCCAGAGGCCTTGTGTGATTCGTGCTTTTGCTGTGAATATGGTCGCAATAAAAACGACGTTTAAAGACCGACCCCAGCTCCCGTGTTTAGTGTCTGCTCAGCCTCGGCCCCGAGGGGCGAGGCGGCGTGGCGCCGTGAATCGCCTTTCCGTGCGGCGTTATCCAGCGGCCAGCGATGGCGTCAACGGAACCGCACTGCTGATGAGGAGGCGGATGGGGGAAGCCATCACACGGCAGTCCTGTCCCAAGAAGTAGGACTGCCACTTTAGGCCAAACCCCACACCCATAGATTTATGTCGGCACTAAACGTACATTTCTCTACAACTGAGTTTTGTGTTGAGTGTGTGGTTCTTACGCAGAGCCTCCGATCATCATGGTTGGCTACGTACGGCGCGAAAGAAGTTCACCGTACATACTAAATAAACGGTCCAGTCTTCTGCAACAAAGTTGAACACACGGCACCAAATGTCGGCACAAATCAATTCCCATCACGCGAACACCAGACGCCGATTCCCAGACTGTGCTGGGGTGAAGGAGGAAGCGTGACGAGGCGGTGGTGTGTATGGCGCCCGGTGTGTGTGCGTGCATGTGTGTATGTATGATGGTGCGTGCGTGTGTGCGTGTGCGCGCGTGCGCGCGTGCGTGTGTGTGCGCGTGTGTGTGTGTGTGTCGCCCAGCGTGAGCGGCCGACACCTCGGCTTGCCTCCCCTTCCAGCCGCGCGGCGCCTGGTTTCTGAGCCTTTAAACTCTGCACCTTGTGGGCGTGGCCTCCAGTCAACGGGGGCGTGGCTCTGCATGCGCGAAGCGTCACCTTAAATTAAAAGCCCCACGCACACCCAAGACAATGACTCGAAACGCCACCCATTAACTTCCCATTGTCAATGTATTCAATTAGGCTTCACTGGCATGACGGACAATTTACTCCCCTCCACCAGTTTACAATCAGTGGAATTGCCCGTACGTAATGTCCAATCACTCCAGAATTCAGTGTGTCTGGGCATGGCCGATTTCATCTCCTGCAAGTTTACCGGGCGTCCGCTCGTGGGCGCTGTCCGGCATACCGACATAATAAACAGAACAAGGCCGTGAGCGTTAAATGAGGTTTCTAACTTGATTCGCCGAGTCTCACGACCTAAGGCTGCGCGCAGCACGCACGGAGTGGAAACGTGCATTATTACTGAAGCCTAAACACGACTCAACACGTTCGTCAAAACCCCCGCCACTGTGTGTGTACGTGTGAGGATTTTAAAGGGAAACTATAAAATAGGCGACGTTTCGGGCAATGGCCATTCTTCATAGCACATGCGGCTCTTCAGCTCATGAATGAGGTTTTTTTCCACCTAGGGCAAAATTAAGCCTTGCGCGAGGGGGTAACACTCTATCCCCGTACAGATGGAATAGATGGCGATCAGTCCACTTGCTATGCCGCCATCTCCTGGCCGCACCTCGACGCTCACACGGGAAGGGAGTTTGACAGCCATCCGGGCGGTGATGCACCAACCCTCGCCACTGCTGCCTCCACAGCGCTGGGTCAGAGGCCACGTGCGGCATCGCCACCACAACTCAGCTGACGTTCCAAACCACATCCAGTGCAAGCAAATCGCACTTGTGTCTATACTTACAGTCCTTGGTCAATCCACTGCTGGATGAAGGCCACGCCACACAGTGGCAATTGATGGAGGTTGTTTTTTGTTACCAGACTTCACCGCGTTGCTCAGTGTGCGTTGGTTCCACACATCACTCGCCACTGACGTGAGCCGTGGCCAGGAGTCTAACGCAATGCTGCTGTGTTCACAGCGCCGCGCGCACACCACGCAGCCACTGGAAATCCAGTGAATGTGCGCGTCCACGTGAATCAGTGAGGAGCGGTGGCGCAGTGGTTAGCGCACTACGTGACGAACCCGGCGACCCCAGTTCAATTCCCCACCATGGCCAACATCGATGGTGATTATGTGAACCAGTCTTGGCCCCCCCTAGGCCAACGCAGCCTAAGATGTGCTCAATACAGCTTGAGTCGACATACGGGAGACAAAGACGGCCGGGCGTGTAGTTGACCACGCCACCCTTTCGGCCTTCGAAGGTGCCGCTCACATTTGCCCCAACAGCCTCTGCAAGGCAACGCGGTGCGGGTAGTCTTTGTATGTGCTCAGTGTACATGACGTCAAGTCTGGTCCATTGTCTCAGTGGAACTTTATTTAATGTTCATTGGAGTTTTGTACATCGCTGCTGTGAGTACAAACTCTCGTCAATGAATTGCCTTTTCCCGAGCCGTGTTACAGACACGATTCGTTACGTTCCTCACGGTCTAAGCTAGAGCTCCATACACAGCAAATGGTACAAACACAACCTTAACAATAATCAAAAACATCATCGTAATTTAGATCATACAAATTATTTTAATTTAAATCTGTTAGCAATCGATCTACTATCGTATGTCCTCGAGATACCGTGGGTGAATACACCGTGCCCCGCATCGAGGTGGGATTATTGTGATGAACATATTAATTAGATACGCGATGTTTTTTCCACATCTCATCACGTAAACAATAACATGTTGCTCTACACATCCCATCAGCGGGATGCACAGCCTCCTCGTGGGAGAGCATCGTCTCAGGAGCATTGGTTCAACACAAGCAAAACAACTCTGGAGCAGTTTTAAAGAGTCAGTATCTCTTCAGCAGAGTCAGGCTCGCTTGAATCATCGCTGCAAAACTAGGACCCCCATGTCGTACAGAGAGGGCCTGGAACTTCTGCAGTCCACCAACAGGGATTAGAGCAAGCCGAACTCTGCTGATGAGAAGCCGAATGTCGAAACCAGCCCAGAGTTTTTGCTCGTCCTGAATCCACGCTGCTGCAATGGTGCACTCACAAACAGAATTCCGTGCGGCTGATGGGACGAGTAGAACGCACTTGGATTGCTTACGTAGGGACACGGAGATGTAAAGGAAACACATTGTCTGCTCATTGTGTTATTTATATTATCTTAAATATCTATTTATATAGTTACATATCTAAATATATTCGCACAATTAGCATAATTTAAATATGTATCCGAATATATTTATACATGTTTAGATACGTAAGATATATATATATATATAAAGCTCAAAACCGGAATGGCCTATCGTGCAGAGTAACGCTGCCGTGGTCCTCCCAGCGTCCTCTGCGTTCCCACGCCGCACGGACGCCACAACCAAAGGCTGCGACCTGTGGACCCCCCCCCCACTCGCCCTTTAGGACTGGGGAATCTCCCTCACCGCCTGCAGGGCTGCTGAATGGGAGATGAGTCTCGAGGCCTCAAGGCTCATGCGGCTGGGGAGATCAACTTCTCGGACTCGTGCCGGTTCACCAAACACTGCGGCGTTGCCAAGCGCGTTCCAGAATTGGCTTCGTGGGTTTTGTGGCGGCGTTGTTTTGAACCTGCGTTCCCCACTCTGTAGTGCGATATATGCACTCGCTCACCTGGGGCCGCATCTACGGAACTAAAACTCTGGCCGCCTGCTGCGCGTGTTTGATTCTGTGCTTCGATTACCTTAAAGGGGGAAGTTTAAGCTCTGTAGGCCCCAGTCCTTCCTCTTTAGACCCCAGTCCTTCCTGTTTAGACCCCACCCCTTCTACCAGACACGTATTTACGTGAATACATTCTTAGCGTGACTCAGCTGCAGACAGCATATAAATATTGTCTTTATGGAAATAAGGGGGTTTTGCTAGGGAATTGGAATACTGGGGTACACCACTGACACCCATATACAAGCCCAGTATATCGAGGACACACTGTGTAAATGTACGTATACAAAGTAGATGTATGTATACATTGTATTGTTTATAAGTACCATATATATAATTGGGGGAAAGTATCACAAACAAAATAAGAATGCGGTGCTTTAAAAATAAAATATGCCAGCATCACACCTGGTGTCGGTTTGAGTTGGACTCGGGGTCAGGGCAATCGGAGGGAGAGGGTGGGACAAGCCAGCCGGCAAGCCAGTGCATGGAGGGAGCCTCCTCCCTCTGGGTCGTGGTTCGTGCTTCGGTGAACTTCAATCATTGGATTGTCCACCACCCCGTGTTGGGGAATTGGCCTACCCAGACTGACTGTTTCGTCTCATCCATCACACTGTGTTCAACCACCACCATCACCACACTGCAGCTCACAACAACACACTCAGTCACTCAGTCGATCAGACAAAATTAACTCCAACAGTGAACACATTTGGGGATTGGTTTCAGTGAGCTGCGTGGTGAGCGATGCGGTGTGAGGTGTCTGTGAGCCATGCAGTGAGCTGTGTTGGTGAACTCACGGCACTCCCTGCCCATCCTCCCCTTTACCCCGTCTCTCCTGCTTCATGCCCCCTCCTCCCTGCCCCCCCCTCCCCACTCCCCCCTCCCCCGCA
>JAAXLI020002640.1:0-12631 GCA_014621495.2 Entosphenus tridentatus | reverse complement strand
AAGGTGAGTGACATTGTGTGTGTGTGTGAGTGACATTGTGTGTGTGTGTGTAAGGTGAGTGACAGTGTGTGTGAGTGCGTAAGGTGAGTGAGATGAGTGACATTGTGTGTGAGTGTGTAAGGTGAGTGACATTGTGTGTGAGTGACATTGTGTGTGTGTGTGTTAGTGCGTAAGGTGAGTGAGATGAGTTACGCGAGCGAGCTGAGCGATGTGTGCGAGTAAGGTGAGTGAGTGATGTTATTGACACGAGGTTGAGTGAATGAGTTGTGTTGACTTTTGAGTGAGGTGAGTTGTCAGACGTCTCTGACAATTCGGTGGGAGATGTCCGTACGACGTCACTTGTGCTTTGACGTTGCACAAGCACTAGTCCGTAGGCGTGGTTGTTTGTATTTATTTCGCTTTAAGTGGACGAAGCACACTCGCAGAAAAAAATAAGTTAAAAAAAATGTCAATTGTTCTCCAAGTTTAGACAAACTCAGCACATTTTTTGTTTAAGCAGGCAAAATCTGCACCGGTTTCAACCTTCTCGGTCTCATTAGCAGAGTGACCAAAAAAAATCACCACATTCGCTAATAGCACAGGACTTAAAGGGAAATACGTGTAACAGGACACCAACAAACTTGACACGATGGAGCCTGATGATGATGAACGGAGTGAGATACTGTATGTTAAACACATGCTGCTGGATTACATCATAATGGCAGCACGAACTAAATTTGGCAAAGACAGTGGAAGGAAAACAACACTTTTGAATAGGTTCATAGTCCGCGTGAAGTCCATTGTGATTGAGGCATATGCTCGGTGCATTTCACGTGGTTGGATGAATTGTTAAATATTATCCATGCTCGTTGAAATTGAACTATGGGGATGTGAGTTTCTGTACCGTGTGACTTGGCTGCCTCTGGAAGGACCTGGCAGCATATTTTAAATTTGCCACGTGTTTAAGAATGATCATGCACGTGCAGCATAGAAGGACTTGTATTTTTATGGAAAGTAAATTTGTAAACGCGGAAAGGCAAAGTGTGGTGGGTCGCGCCAAATGGAGTTTGGGAAAGCTTGACATAATGCCCTCACTACTTTTCTTCATCCACTGTGAGCAAAGCAGATGACATGTATTTTACTATTAATACACCCGCAGTATTAACCAAGGCCGCCTGCCGGTTGCGAACTTCAAACCTCTGCAGAAAGTGGCAACAACACTTCTGCTGTGGGCCGTGTCACCGCCGCGACCCTGACAGCAGACCGCGGTGGGTGTACGTGAGTGGTGGGTGAACGCGAGCGGTGGGTGTACGCGAGCGGTGGGTGTACGCGAGCGGTGGGTGAACGCGAGCGGTGGGTGAACGCGAGCGGTGGGTGTACGCGAGCGGTGGGGTGAACGCGAGCGGTGGGGTGAACGCGAGCGGTGGGATGTACGTGAGTGGTGGCGTTTCCTTCTCCGTGCGCGTGAGATGGCTGAGCGGTGCCACGCTGGTCTCGCTCGCGCTCTCGGGCTCGCCAGGACCGGCCTCGCCTCCGTGGCGCGCTGCTGTTGCCCACCTGGCCGTGTGCGTGGGCTGCTGCCCCCGCTCGCGTGGCTGCCAGGCTACACGCTGCGCTCTGCGCGCATGGACTTGGTGGCAGGGCTCACCGTGGGCCTCACCGTGGTGCCCCAGTCCCTCGCCTACGCGCAGGTGGCCGGCTTACCCGCGCAGGTAAGGCTGCGGCAGAGGTCGCAAACGGGTTTTGATTCCTTACCCGTACCCGTACCCGGCCGCACCAGGGTCGCAAACGGGTACCCGTTCCCTACCCGTACCCTACCCAAAATGAGTGACAAACGGCTACTCACCAGTGACTCACGGCCTACCCGTACCCGGCCGCACCAGGGTCGCAAACGGGTACCCGTACCCGTACCTGGCCGGGTACGGGTAGCCGGGTATCGGGTACCCAGTTGCGACCTCTGGGCTGCGGTCGCCCTCCACCTGTCCCCCCGCCCCCCCCAGGATCGCATTTCGGTGGCACGTCCAGAGAGGCGGAGCTGGATTTTGTTTCGATGAGGCCTGATGGACGGCACACGGGGGGTGGCGAGTTTCGTGGACCAGAGCACCGTGGGCACGCTGAATGGGAGGCGTTTCGAGACGCGTCCGCGAAAGGCATTGCGTGCATTTGTCAAGTCAAATCATGACCTGTGAACCCAGCTTGAGATGTATTTTTCTGTACGGTGCATGGCTTATGCTGCTTTATGCTGGTTGTGCTGCCACTGAGAGGTTGCGTGTAATGTTCTGCTTCATGCATATGTTGGTGTTCTCTTGTGAGAAGCTTTCAGCTGCAAAGAGTTTACGTTTTTTTTTTATAATTGAGACCAACATATGTGGTAATGACAGATTTATTATCCCGAAATTATTTTATTTCAGGACACTGGGGTAAGGGCATGAATACTTATGTCCTTACCCCGGGAATTCATAATGACACATTGCAAAACAATTATAAGGAGAATCACAACATGGTGCCATTTCTAGTTGCTGAAAATCCCTTGTTTTGTTGAAGCAGTGCTCGGAGTCTCACTCGGACCGTGTGAAGGTGGAAGGTGAACGCAGTGGGTTCGTGAGCGAGGCTGTGCATTCCCCCTGCTGCAGTACGGCCTCTACTCGGCCTTCATGGGCTGCTTCGTGTACTGCCTGCTCGGGACGTCGAAGGACGTGACGCTGGGCCCCACCGCCATCATGTCACTCGTTGTGTCGGTGTACGTGCGTCGCGACCCCGTGTACGCCGTGCTGCTCACCTTCCTGTCTGGCGCCATCCAGCTGCTCATGGGGATCCTCCGTTTGGGTAGGGACCGTCACTGTCGCCTGAGAGCTTGTAATATGCGTGTGGAGACGCACAATGGCGGAGCCAGGATTTTCAGGTGGGGGCGGGGGGGGCAACCCCTCCAGCAATGAAAAATTATAGGAGTTGTTAGTAAGTAAGGACTTGTCCCTTGCTTTTTACTCGACGCCGTGTGCGGCAATGGCGCAGCCATCGACCGAGGGTTGAATTCGAACCGCGTGGTGTGATCGGCATCGCGCTCGCTGAAAGTTAATGCCTTCAGGGAAGTCGTGTGCTGTATACGCAACTGGGCATAATTCTGTGAGTCACTTATAACTGCTTTGCCGTTACTTATTGCCAGTTATGGACTCGGACTATTATCCTATCATCTCATAGAGTCCCTGGCACGTAATAATATGCTACACAGTGGCAGTGGGGGTCGCAAAATGCCGATTTATTACTAATAAACCCCAATGATCCGATCGAAATTATGGATCATTGGGGGGGGCACGTGCCACCCCCCCCACTGGCTCCGCCAGTTGAGACGCGGCTGTTGTTGTGCATGTGAACATTTAAACCTTTACAATGCAATGCCACAGTGTGAATTTTAAGCTGCTGCCAACGTTCTCAAGGAAATTATTTCTCTGCAATAATGTGGTCTTCTTCTTTTGTTCAGGTTTTTTGGTCGAATTCATCTCCCTCCCTGTCTTGAAAGGATTCACTTCCGCTGCTGCAATAACGATTGGATTCAGCCAAATTAAGGTAACTGCTCAGTTATGGTAACTGCTTCACTGAAACTGGTCCTGAATGTGCATTTGTGCGTCTGTAAAAAAAGGTCAGCGCCGCAATCAGTAAGTCTTGTGTCCTAAAGGGACAGAGGACCGACTTGTGCAGGAGTCGGAAACCAAAACAACAAACAGAGACATTTATTCCAATGCGGTAAAAAAGAACCAATATTTCAAGAGCCGCAATGCACGTGAATATGAGACAGTTCTTCAAAAATAATTTTGCGAAACATTCCTTAATGAGCCGCATGCGGCTCCAGTGCCGCGGGTTCCCGACGCCTGCCCATGAGGTGTACTTCCATGGTGAACTGTACGTTCATGGTAAACTGGACTTCCCTGGTAAACTGGACTTCCATGGTGAACTGTACTTCCATGGTAAACTGTACTTCCATGGTGAACTGTACTTCCATGGTGAACTGTACTTCCATGGTAAACTGTACTTCCATGGTGAACTCGACTTCCATGGTGAACTGGACTTCCATGGTGAACTGTACTTCCATGGTGAACTGGACTTCCATGGTGAACTGTACTTCCATGGTTAACTGTACTTCCATGGTGAACTGGACTTCCATGGTGAACTGTACTTCCATGGTGAACTGGACTTCCATGGTGAACTGTACTTCCATGGTTAACTGGACTTCCATGGTGAACTGTACTTCCATGGTGAACTGGACTTCCATGGTGAACTGTACTTCCATGGTGAACTGGACTTCCATGGTGAACTGTACTTCCATGGTTAACTGGACTTCCATGGTGAACTGTACTTCCATGGTGAACTGTACTTCCATGGTGAACTGTACTTCCATGGTGAACTGGACTTCCATGGTGAACTCGACTTCCATGGTGAACTGTAATTCCATGGTGAACTCGACTTCCATGGTGAACTGTACTTCCATGGTGAACTGTACTTCCATAGTGAACTGGTCTTCCATGGTCAGGGGTCGGCAACCAAAATAACAAGAAGAGCCATTTTTAATTTTAATTGCAAGCATTCAGAGATGTGTTTGGTTGTTTGTTTTACAGCAGTTATATTGATGCAGTGCATCTTGAGCACATTGTGTATTTAGTCATACTTTTGTCTGTTGTGTGTTGTGCATCTGGTTAGACACTCCTCGGACTTAAAGACATCCCTCAGCAGTTCTTTCAGGAGGTGTATTACACGTTTTCCAAAATCGCAGAGACCAGGTGAGCATCATATTCCTCCCTAAGCCAGCAAGCACATTCTGAAAATAAATTTTCGTTAAAAAAATATCCTTTTTACACACTTTTTTTTAACTCACTGTGTATGTTGTTGTCATTGTTGTCGTTGTTGTATTCTCAAATCTTGTAACTTAATTTTAACCCACTTCCCAATGTGGTATCGACTGCAAACTTGGTATACTTATGTCATACTGACGACAAAACTATATTCTATCATTAAAAAAAAAAAATTTAAACGTACTTTTTTTTCTGTTATGTTTCGGCTTGGGTCTAATTGTCCACGGTCAACTGACGTTGGCTGTAATTGGCCACGGCCCCTTACATTATGGCAAGCTTCGGGGCCACTTCCTGGAGTCGTGGCGTTCTGCCATTACTAGTACATTTCATAAAAGCGTGTTTTAAAAAAAAAGGTGTTTTAAATATTACTTATTCAGTTCAGTACATGGCTGTCAGCCACGTGGGTTATTTAACGACACGTTACCAAACTTTGCAGTGTTGTAAACGTGAGCTACGTGCCCGTGTGTGTGTGCATGCCGATGTATTTGTGTACATGGGAGTGAATGCGTCCATGTGCATTGTCCGTATAGACAAAATGGGTAGCTGGTGCACAGCGGTTAGCGCGCTGCGCTAAGAACCCGGCAGCCAGAGTAAGATTCTCGCTCACGGGCAACATCAGTGACGATTGCCTGAACCAGTCCTGTACCTGCTGTAGGTTGACTCAGCCTCAAATACGTACCTGCTGCGGTGTGTAAACCTCACCACTGGGGGAGACAGGTGGCAGGGCGTGGTGCTGGCCACCTGCCCCCACTTCATAGGTGCTCGCTAACAGCACTTGCCCCAACAGTCTGTTAAGGCTACACGGGGGATCTTTGTCTTGCTCACCCCCAACATTTGTGCAGGACTCGTTCTGGGCCTCTCCTAGCACGACTCGAACAAAAATGCGCATCTGATGCGGTGTGTAAATGTCAGCAGGGGACTGTAATTGTCAGCAGGGAACTTTCGTCCACATTCTTCGTGGCTATGCAGGCATCGTGTGACCCGTGTGGTGTGCGCTCTCAGACTGGCGGATGCCTTGCTGGGCGGGAGCTCCCTTCTGCTGCTCATCCTCCTTCGCCTGATTGCCGCACGATCCCCCTTCCCACCGCCCATTCCTGTCTCCGTTCGTATCAGCAATAGCATCACCTCTATTTTCGGGACAGGTTTGTGTTCTTATTATCCCCTTCCAACCCAGCTTATATATATATGCTCCAAGCACGTGTGCTGTTTCATTCAGACGCTGTCGCCTCGATAGACCTGGTTTCACCTGAGGACTGCTACTTGCGTTGTGGCCGAAACGTCGTGAGAATAATTTTATGTTTTATTTTTATTATCTTATTACTTCCCTTCTACGTGACTTTACCGAAAGAACCAAGAAGAAGAAGGTCAATTGATGTTATCAGAGGACTGTTTTTGTGAATACGGTAATTCCCCGATTTACGCCCTCCCGCTTTGCGTACTTTCACTCGAACATACTAAGCTTATTGATACCCGATCCCATTTTACATACTGTGGTACCTTGCCATAGCGTACTCGAGATTTAGGAACTTAACTATGAAGCCCCAATTTTTGTACGTTCTGCGGCGAAATTTAGGTGCCAGATGCCGCCGAATCATTCGCATCTCTGATTGGCTATAATCATTTTCATGTGTACTCTATAAATATTTTTCCCCCCACATTCTGTATTTATGGCGATTATCTCTTATACAAGTGTAAACTATTTTTTATATAATAATACATATAGTATACTAAACAAGGTAATATATCTTAATATATCAATAAAATAGACTTACTGTTCACACCGATGGTTTTACAGTATAGATGCGCAATGGGTTACCAAGCATCCGTTGTTTAGGTACTCTACCACATTACAATCCGCCATCCCATCTCTTTGCTTCGATTTAAGTTCCTTCGGTCTACGTTCTGGTTTTAGGAACGCATCGTGGGCATAAACCGGGGTATGCCTATATCAACTTAAAATACATAACATTGCATTAGAAAGGTTTTTCCCCTTTCTTCTGGCAACAAAACTGACACCTTTATATGGTGTTTGACCAGATGATGCCTGTTGGCGTCATCTGATCGAACACCATGAGACTAGGCTCTCAGAAAAGCTGTCTCTGGTGTGGACCAATCAGTTTCAAGGACAATGCATAAATTATTGTCGAACACCATATGAGACTAAGCTCTCAGAAAAGCTGTTTCTGGTGTGGACCAATCAGTTTCAAGGACAATGCATAAATTATTGTTTTTTGTTTGCATTTGATTGCAAGTATTGTGGTTAATGTTAACATGATTCCTTGCAAAAGGTGTCAGTTTTGTTGCCAGAAAAAATGGGAAAAACCCTATTAGTATATTTCGGTACTGGCAAAGGAGGCCTCATGATTGTATTAGAACATAGAAAATTGTTAAATGTTGGAAGTTGGGTTGTGAAGACTGGCGCTCTGGAAACCGTGTCCGTGTCAATGGCTGTGCTTGACAGATGAGCGCTGGCCGCGCGTGTGTTTCAGTGCGCAATGCGGTGGTCGTCCTGGCTGCCGCGCTCGTGGCGTTTGCCTGCGAGAGCCAGAGGCTGCACCCCTTCACCCTCACGGGGCACATTGCCCAGGGCCTACCGCCGTTCCACCCTCCTGCCTTCTCAGAAACCAAGGAAGGCACATTCATCCCTTTTTTGCAGATCGTCAGGGTAGGTCACCGTGTCAGAGAGTGGCTGTTGTTCCAGATCCAAAGCACGATGTCCAAGCCAGTTACAGTGCTCCAGAGGTCGCAAACGGGTTTTGATTCCTTACCCGTACCCGGCCGCACCAGGGTCGCAAACGGGTACCCGTACCGGTACCCGGCCGTACCCGTTCCCTACCCGTACCCGGCCGGGTACGGGTAGGGTACGGGTATCGGGTACCTGATTGCGACCTCTGGGATGAAGCCATGTTGCAGGCGCGGGTGGGTTGATTCTAGGATCTTGAATTGTGAGAAGAGACAAGATGTTGGGAAATGAGTGACAAACAGTTACTCACCAGTGACTCACGGCCTACCCGTACCCGTACCCGCCCACTCCAGGGTCGCAAACGGGTACCCGTACCCGGCTGGGTACGGGTAACCGGGTATCGGGTAGAGTACGGGTATCGGGTACCCGGTTGCGACCTCTGCAGTGCTCCTATCCCATAGTTTCATCCAATTTGATGTCTTCAGTATTTTATACATCTTGCTTTAAGTGCGTAAATATGCAAGTATCACACATGGCATGTAACCTGCTGTTGCAGGACCTGGGGTTTGCGCTGTTGGTCATTCCGCTGCTGGGCTTCCTGGAGAGCATTGCAATCGCTAAAGCGTTTGGTACCCTTAAAGCATACGAGCAAATCGCACTCGCACAGCAGTGCCACTCCACCACTACACACAACAGTGCCCTCAACCAACATGAACCAACACAACTTAAAATGTCATACAGAACGAGGATATTTTTTGTCCGTTTTGCTAATTGCATACTTTTAACGTTCAGTTTGAGTTGGTGTTGTCGCAGGATGTTCACCTCGTTGTGAAAGTGTGGGAGACTTGCCCGCTGTGTTGTTGCGCTCTTTCCAGCAACGAAGAACATGTACAGGATCGATCCCAGCCAGGAACTGATAGCAATAGGTAAGCAGAGGTTTGGGTACACTGACACTGACTGTAGCACCACTACCAGCAACCACATGGCCTCACGAGCACATGTGTTTTGCGTCACAAGCATTGCCTGTTACGAGAGCTGTTGGCTTGTTATGCGGTCACTGGCCACGATGGTCAGCCGTGTTGCTTTGTGCCTTGTTAAGTTGGTCACGTGTGCCTCCCTTAGGCCTCACCAATGTTCTGGGTTCCTTCACCTCCTCCTACCCCGTCACAGGCAGCTTTGGCAGGTGACCTACACGAACCAGCACTGCTTCATAGCATCAAAACTTCTGGGGGGGAAAAAAAAACTCCAAAGATCTGTGTACAATATGATAACAAAGGCACAACTATGACATAAACTGTTTGTGCAATATATTACTGTATTGCAGTATAACACTAATGCGACTATAACACATAACAGGGCGTGTGTTCCTGTCAGACACTTATACTTCGGGAAATTCTCATCCTCCAGCGGTATCGATACGCGTCCACAGACACTTATCGCCCCTATTACATAGCCGGCTTATGGACTATGAAAGCAGCACCAATTCGCGTCCACACTGGGAGGTCCGACACCATGACACCCAGGCCTTGTGCTCGGCCGCTCTTTCACAAGCGGAACTCTGTGTTGCAGAACCGCGGTGAATTCCGAGACGGGTGTGGCAACACCTGCAGGCGGCCTTGTTACAGGTATGCACTGGGTGCAGGGCCTCGCCCTCTTCGTAATGCAGTCAACATTGATATATATGCATGTGTTTCTGGAGCAGTGGTACGAGATTTAAATTCCGCAGAGTTGAGCCCGGTTCGTACTTTGATGGGTTACTAGCAGTGGCTTGTCAGGTGATGTAGGCACAAGGCATTGAGGTGGCCAGGAAATGGCAGTGGTGTTGAATGTCACCCCCTCATAGAAGTGTTTTTTCTCCGGGTATTCTATTTATCTCCCACGTGCCACTCAAGTTACCATTCCACTAGCCGTAGAAAGATGGTTTTGCAACTGTGTGTAGCGGTGCCACTGAGCAGCTTGTAACAGTTTGATAGAGGCTCTTTCCCGGTGTACACCTCTGTGGGCCTTGCTCGCCCCAACTGCCATGATGGTGCTGGTGACTGCGTGCAGGCGCTGTGGTGCTGCTGTCGCTCGCCTTCCTCACGCAGTGGTTCTACTTCATCCCCAAGGCCGCCCTCGCCGCCGTCATCATTTGCGCCGTTGCGCCGCTGTTCGACTGCCACATTCTGTGGAGGCTTTGGAAAATAAAAAGTAAAGCGATGTTTGTGTTCCACCGCATCGCAATTTGAAATGACAGTGTTTAAATGTCGGGGCTCAGCTCTCTTTTTTACAGCCCTGAGCTGGTGGTGAAATTCTGCATTTATATGGGAGGATCGAATCTTCTTGGTTCTTTCGGTAAAGTCACGTAGAAGGGAAGTAATAAAATAATAAAAATAAAACATAATAAAATAATTCTCACGACGTTTCGGCCACAACGCAAGTAGCCGTCCTCAGGTGAAAACCAGGTCTGTCGAGGCGACAGCTTCTGAATGAAAAAGGATCGAATCTATTCAGAGAACAACAAAGCTTACAATACATGCATCGAATGGTCCATGTGAGAATCGATTGTTTTGGACATCTGCGGATTGCAATTGGTGCACATATTGACTGGAGCGGCTACATTCACCTCCGTAACAAAAAGGAATTAATTCTTAAATTATGATGCCAAATTGTGACAATGGAACTGCATGGGGGCATCCTGACAGGCAAAGTTCATCGAGTTGCTTGTTGACCATCATATTCACCTCCGTCACAGTGGATGTTAATGGTTCCATGACGTCATTTGAAACAAGATGAAGCGTCATGTTCCAAATAAAAAAAAATTCCTTGCAAAGTACTTAATTGGCAAACACATATAGCATTCACCATTGGAACCTCATTTGCCAGTAAATGTGATAATTGTTTTTTTACCCTTTTATCTGGCAACAAAACTGGCACCTGTTTTACAAGGAGTCATGTTTGCATTGACCACAATACCTGCAGTCGGAATGCAAACAAAAAACACAACTCTGATAATGTATGCACTGTCCTTGAAATTGATTAGTCCACACCCGAGACAGCTTTCTTTAGAGCCTAGTCTCACCCTGGTGTTGGACCAGATAACGTCAAAAGGCACACAACTCCTTGTAAAAAAGGTGTCAGTTTTGTTGCCAGATAAAAGGGTAAAAAAACAATTATCATATTTTGTTACTGGCAAATGAGGTTCCAATGGTGTAAATGCTTACCCCGAGCTCTCATACTCTGATGGTTCATTGTCCTTGAGTTGTGCGCCTTTTGGCGTCATCTGGTCCAACACCATGTGAGACTAGGCTCTAAAGAAAGCTGTCTCGGGTGTGGAACAATCAATTTCAAGGACAGTGCATACATTATCAGAGTTGTGTTTTTTGTTTGCATTCCGACTGCAGGTATTGTGGTCAATGCAAACATGACTCCTTGTAAAAAAGGTGTCTGTTTTGTTGCCAGATAAAAGGGTAAAAAAACAATTATCACATATAGCATTCATCGTACGCTACTAGAGATATTACCAGATCCCTCCTGAGAAAGCACGGTTGGTTATGTATGGTGCGAATGAAGTTCAATATACATAAGTATATGCAGAAGGAGTTGAGACTCGGGGAGGCTGTCCTAAGTAAATAAGTAATATACTTAGAGTTGCACCTTGTGGCTTTCTGCTGTGTGGCAATAACGCTGAGTGCTCCGTTTGCCGCTGCTGCAGAGTCAGATGCATTGGTGTTTGTGCTGACATTCGGGCTGTGCCTCTGGGAGATCCCGTATGGGCTGCTGGGAGGGGTGGTCGCATCTCTTCTGCCCCTCCTCTACCCACTTCTACGGCCACATCTCCACGTGAGGGAGCTACGCTCGCACACCGCACGCACACGGCACATGCGCACGCACGCAGCGCACAGAGCACGCACAGCACGTACGCACGCACGCACAGCCCGTGATGCCGCCCCCGTATATAGGCGACGCGTATGGAGGCAGCTGTGCCGGCCTCGGGGGCCCTGGTGGTGGAGCTGCAGTGTGGCCTGTGCTTCCTGGCTGTGGAGCACCTGCGCGACAAGCTGCTCGCCCTGCAGGGTAAGCATCGCGCGACGCCTTCGTTTTAGCTCCCTGGGCACAGCGGTGCGATAAGCGGCACTGGACGTTATCGTGACTCGTGGCATTATTTTCAGCGGGCTATGAAGGTTCGAGAAGCAAGTGGTGAAATTGAATCCGAGTGAACTGTTCACCGTCGTTTAGAGAAGTGAGCCCACCTGAGATGCTGCTATTTGAAACGAGCAATTAAAAAGTTATTTCTTGATGGCTAAACGAAACTTTTATTTACCAGGTAAAGCCCACTGAGAAATTGGCCTTTTTCAGAGGCTGCCTGGCTACATGTGAAATCTCATCAAACGTGGCTTATCATAGGTGGGAATTTATAGTGGTAGTCAAATATTCTAAACATATATTTGTAAATGTGGAGAGCAAAACCGGAGAACCTGAAGAAAACGACCAAGGGGAGAGAACTTGTGAACTCCAAATATATCATCAGGGTCGGGATCGAACCCACGACCTCCTGCATAGCAAGCGAGGGAGATAACATCTCTCTAGCACGTGCATTGTGAGTAACCCCTTACCCTGGCTTCGTGTGTGTGTGCGCGCAGCGCCTTGCTCTGCCATCCCCGGGCCCTGCTCGGCCCCACGGCCGGTGGTGCTGGACTGCAAGGCCGTGTACATGCTCGACTACTCGTCCGTCTGCGTCCTGCGGGATCTACTGCTCAACTTTCACAGCAGAGGCTCCCATTTGCTGCTTGCCTGTCTGCAGGTAGTGGGCTCCTTACTCTCACATTCCACTTGGGACTACTGTCAAACACACCTCCACTCAGTAGATAATCACCGTGCCGGTGCGTGTTTGGAATTTTATTGAGAGACAGTTGCACATTTGGATTACGTAGCGCATGCAGTAAAGTACGTGGGCTTGGGCAGGGCACGTCGTTAGGTGGATGATGGCCGATGATCGAGAAGATGTGGTGATGACCGAGAAATGGAATGCATTCGAGGGGATGACCACCAGGGAGATGGAACGTTTAAATTAGCTACTGTGCATGTGCTAGGTGGATTGCACCTCGGACTACCACGGTTGGCTCCGTACGGTGCAAAACAAGTT
>JAAXLI020002639.1:0-12633 GCA_014621495.2 Entosphenus tridentatus | reverse complement strand
AGCAGGCGTCACCAGGGTCGGGATCGAACCCACGACCTCCTGTACACAAGGCGAGGTAGTCAACATCTCCTAGCCACCGTGATGATGATGATGAGAGAGACGCAACCTCCAAATATACAGCAGCAGGCGTCATCAGGGTCAGGATCGAACCCACGACCTGCTGTATACCAGGCGAGGGAGTTAACATCTAGCCACCGTGATGATGATGATGATGAGAGACGCAAACTCCAAATAAACAACAGGCGTCGTCAGGGATTGGGATCGAACCCACGACCTCCTGTCCACCAGGCGAGGTAGTCAACATCTAACCACCGTCATGATGAGAGAGAGACATGCAAACTACAAATATACAGCAGCAGCAGGCGTCATCAGGGTCAGGATCGAACCCACGACCTCCTGTACACCAGGCGAGGTAGTCAACATCTCGCCATTAGTCCGCCAGTAGCGGGGTAAACAAGGGGGCGATGTCGTTCCGCGGTCTTGCCTAGGGGCCCCCCCAGTGACAGCTGCCTCTGTGCAGCAACAACCTCTGATCAACAACCACATCATGCATCAACAAACAACGTGTGGTGTGTTACCAGTGTAGTAATCAAGAGGTAAAATGTGTACTAACTTCTACTTAAAATCTCAACAATAACGAGGGATATTGCTGCAGAACTTTAGCGGTGTGAACAAATAAAGAAAACATAATTTTGGTTAATTATGTAGAGTAAATACAAAGGCAACTCACAAAGGATATCATAAAAATAAATTTTATTATTAATCATTATG
Source organism: Entosphenus tridentatus (assembly GCA_014621495.2). Lineage (NCBI taxonomy): Eukaryota > Metazoa > Chordata > Hyperoartia > Petromyzontiformes > Petromyzontidae > Entosphenus > Entosphenus tridentatus. The sequence goes on along the minus strand of JAAXLI020002639.1, from coordinate 11,862 downwards.
TTAAAAAGTACGCGACTGTAATTGTTTACTTGATTAAAAACCTGTATATCGACACACTTAGCAAAAAAATTACATTATTAAAAAAATAACATAAAAAAAGATAACACCATACAAAATATAACACCGCCGCTTGTCGAAGTCGAGACATCAAGCCACGTTTACTTTATCGACCATGAGGTTAAATAAAATATCTGCAAACGTTATTTTGTTGAATAGCACCCACGGTTAAAAATAAACCACGCCATCAACACACTAAGCATTATATGACTTTATTCATCATAAGTTGATTTTTTAACATCTTAATAAGTAAAAAAATGTTTTTTACACCGACGGCTAATACCGAAAAAAAATCAACATTTACTTGCTCAATCGTGGGATAATGCGTCGCCGGAAATGAGAATTTACAATAGAAATCATATAAAATAAATGTATAATATTTTATCGAACAATGAACCCAAATCTCGCGAGAGGTGGGGGGAGGGTTGAGGGTGGGGGGTTGGGGGCGCGCGCGCGCGCGGTGCACGCCGGGATCCCCCGCGACCGCCATTTTGAAAAGAACACCCGCCCCCCCCCTCCCCCCTGCGCTGCGTTTCGCTACCAGCAAACAACAACAACAACAACAAACAAACAAACACCACCACCACAGGCTAAACAACAACAGCAGGCAGGCAGGCAGGCAGGCGCACGCACGCGCGCACACAACGGCGCCATCTCACGCGGAGAGAGAGAGAGAACGCGCGACGAATACCCCCACAGAGACGAGGTGAGGAGGCGCGCGCGCTCTGCTGTTGTCGATAGGCCTCAGGCTTCGGGCCTAGTTCAGTGTGGGGACCCCCCCTCACCCCCAACCCCCTCCACCGCTGCTGCTGCTGCTTAACCTCGCTGCTACATTGTTTATTTCAATTGTTAAGGAGGGTGTTGTCACGATACAGCGGCTAAACGACGGCCTGGAACTTAGTTGTGTCGGCCGACGGGGGGCGAAAGTGAAGCCTTCGTGTCGCTCGCTCCGCTGGGTTTGTTTTGGTTGCGTGTGGGGCCGCCGCCACCACCACCACCTCGGTTTAAATTCGCTGAGGTAAGATAACAATAGATGCAATAAAGTGAACGCTTCGTCGAGTCGTGTTTCGGTTTGCGTCGAGATCGCACGGAGGCGTAGAGCGCGTTCCGTTTTGTTTTCGAAGCGAAATTTTTTATTTTTTTCCTTCAAAGAGTTGGCGAGGTTTTTGGGGGCATCGCGGAAACGCATGGGGCAGGCGCGCTGCTACGTTAACAACGACGACGATTACTGCTGCTTCACACAACGATACTACTGCTACTACTGCTGCTGCTGCTGCTACTGACAACCACGACATCCATTGCGATACAGTATTGAGTATAATACAGCTCATGGGGTTAACAGCAGCGCTTGAAAGTTTTGATTTGTGGGGGGGGGGGGATGGCACAATGATCGCTATGTCACCCACGTTGCGATACTTACATTAACTTGTGCTTATAATACTACTGCTACACTAGTAGTAATGCGAATATTAATACTGGGATAGCGATGCTCGTGAAGATAACAGCAATGCGGATTAGTTTTGGTTTGCGCGGGCAGGTTGAGGCTGTGGCATACGGAACTGCATGGCCACCCGCACGTTGCAAGGTTAACAATACTGGGCAGATTTTTGCACAACAGCAGTAACTACTGCAGGTATAATAATGCTAAGTCGCACAGTGACATTGCTAATGATAATATCAATTGTGCGGTAATAGCGTTCGTCCAATGGAGATGCACTGTTTGTTAACTAACCGGTTCTCGTAATTGGAATTGTGGAATTTCAATAGTAATCATTAATGTCGTTTATTTCGGAATACAACGATGAGATTTAAAAAATGTCTCTGTCGGAAGACTTTGAATCTGAATTTTTTGGTTCCATTTGTTTATAAATCGGCGTGTTTTTGTTTACGTGACAAACCTTACGAATTTACTGTGTGGGGTGATGGCGGGTTTTACGACACATTTATATTTACGCGATCCAATCCAACAAAAATCTCTTATGGATAATTTATAAATCTCTACAAACCAAAAGTAAAAATATTTTCATTCAGTTGGAAAATTTATTCCAGAAGTGTCCGAACAAAATTTACTTCATGCATACGAGGGGATGACAGTTGCGACTATCCATAAAGACCGCTTTAGGAGGACACTTGCTGCTATTTTCATCACCTTACACATCTCTGTGCGTTTTCCTCCGAGGTGAGACATGGCAGACTTGCGCTCAGCTCTCGTGTTCATCCACTGCTGGAGGTTTTGTAACCGTTCTTCACCACACTGGTCAGTGCGGGTCGGTGAATTACCAAAATCGTAGAGTGGGAGCAATGCAAGCGCAGTGCACAAATTATTTTGCTGCACTTGCTTTCGCTTCCCACAACTTGGGGCCCCGCAGCCTCTCACTCAAGTAATGGATGGTGGTTGCCCATTAAACACTGATCCAGACTCCAACCTGCTTGGCTTCTTGATCAGATTAGGTGCACTGGTTTGGTCGTAGTCGTAATGCAAAGTCAGAGGCATCTTGAATTGTCTCGGATTTACTTGTTAACAATTGTGGTAACCGTGTGTGGTTGTACGTGTTTTTTGTTTGTGTGTCTGCGCGCCCCGCTTAGATTAAGAGTGAAGAGACGAAGAGGGTGATCTCTGTTTCCGGGAGGAGCGACAGAGAAACACGGCAGCAGTAGCAGATGACAGCACACGAGTGTGGCTCTTCAACCATGTGCATCTTGTGAATGCAGCAGCTGTGGCAGCAGTGGGGCGACCTCATACGTGCACGCATACACACAAACAACGGGGGTGACCTCGCGCACGCAGACAAACACACCGAACATAATCCCCCCCCCTCGCCTCAGATGAGTTGTTGTTGATGGTCGGGTTCTTAGGCGAGTACCAGGGAGTCCCGTCACGTTGATCGAGAGAGCGCTACTTCGGAATTGGGAGCGCTTGCGTCTTTTGGTCTCGGCGTTTTTGAGGGTTTTCAGTTTCTGTTTAGTATCGCGACCACCCGGCGTCTCTCCGGTGTTATTGTAATAATAATAGCAACAATGTCGATGGTCATGTCATAGGTTGCATCGGCAAGCAGGCATGTTTCAATGCTGAAGAATCATAGTAATATAAAGTACGATAGTGACGGCAACAATCGTAGTATTAATCGTTTGGCACCGCGTAGTAGTTTTCCACGCACGTTCCCTGTTAAGCGCTGGCCGTTTTCACAGACTCCGAATTGTGGACAAAATGACGACGGCCACCCCCCCCCCACTATGCATGATTAATTAAAAGAAAAAAACTACAAAAATAATACTGCTGCTTCTGATAAGTGCAGGCAGCCGCACCCCCGCTTAGTGAATCTGATCGCTGCCGGCGCGTGTACATATTATACATATTTTCTGTACATATATTTTTTTAGAATCTTAATTTTTTTTCTTATTTTCACAATTTTTAGTTGGGACCCCTCCCTCGACGCGCCGCGTCCCGCGGCAGAAGTTGAGAAATTCGTAAAATTTTGCGTCACGTGCTCACATCGCTTAATTTAAGGAGATATCCAATCCAGGTCGCGGTGGAGGTTAGAGCGTGACGCCACGGCGAGTAGGAGGAGGAAGAGGAGCAAAATCGAGAGGCTGACCCGTCGCGTTTGTTTCCCGAGAGTCGCTTCCTCGGGAGACATGAGGTAGTTGTGGACCAGCGTTCGTGTCACGTTCTTAGCGGTTGAGGGGGGGGTGGGTACGCAATAAGATTCAAGCTGAAGGAGTCCGGAGTCTCAGATCGCGCGGTTTGTTTTCATGAGTCTGCGACGTAAATAGACGATGGGAGCGAGCGCATCGAGGTGAATTCGCGAGGCGTATGTAATTCCCTTACTGTGGTAGTTGTTGTTGTGTTGTATTTTTTTTATTACGGCAAAAAAAGTTAGGTAGTTATTACTGAAATACTGTGGGTCGGGTTTTCACTTTTCAATTTGCGCTGGGCTCAGGAATGACTTCGCGATGAGCGGGTAGCAGCATCACCGATCGTTACGAGAAGCTCTTGGCAGCTTGGATGCTTTTTATTTGTAATTTTGCTTGTTTTAGTCAGGCAAAGTGTTGAGCGGCACACGAATATTGTACATATTAGTAACAGGACACGCGTGCGTGTGCGCACACACACACACACCTGGAGTCGGGGGGGGGGGGCAGGGGGGGGTGGAGCGGCAGGACTATAAAATCCAAACTAGAATCAGCAACTGAAGGTGGACGACACATCATCGCGGCTGCCGAGGAGAGTAGGCGCCCGACGGGGTGACCCTGTGGGGTCTCGGCGCCTCCAACCTCGACCGGCGGCTGCCCGGGCCCGGGGCATTGAAACGCTGCGCAGCATTTACCGCCCTCCCTCCACCTTCCAAGGGAATCTTTGCTGGCCAGGGCGTCCCCCGCTGTCTCCAGCCGGGGGGGGGGACCTCCCCTCGCTGTGGCCCCCCTTGCGTTCCCTTGCCCCGGCCAGACCCCCTCCGTTGGCGGAGGAGCAGCGCAGGAGCTGGCAGCGCCTCCGTCTCGCCGGCCTCGCCGACCCAGCCCGGCCAGACCTACCCGCTGCCCGTGGTGAGTATGGGGGGCGCGGTGGCTTTACTCTGTGGTCCTCGTTAACCGCGGGGGCTGTGAGATGTTGCCCACCTCACCTGGTATGCAGGAGGTCGTGGGTTCAATGCTGACCCTGACGATGCCTGCTGTATATGGGGTAGTTTGCGTGTGTCTCTCACTCTCCCCGTGGTCGCATGTATTTCCACATAATGATAAGTCACTTCGTTAAGCTATCAATTATAACCAGGTCGCTTATGCAAAGAGAGTTCAATAGCTCGGTGGGCCTTAGCTGGTAAGAATAGAATAAATAGTAACCGCTGGCTCCGTTAACTGTGGCTAGGTCGCTCTTGCAATGAGGCTGTCCTCTGGTCTTTTGAGTTCTCCTCTGCCTAGGCAAGCTCACGGGGTGTCTGGTGTCCAATCTCATCTTGCCCCGGTAGCAGCAGTCGTGTGTTTGTGGTGGCTACGGCACCAGCGGGTGTTGGTGGCGGTAGCGTTTGCTGCGGCGCTGGCGGTAAAAGGTGGCGGTAGTAATTAATCAATATTATGGATAATATTGCAATGCTGTGTTTGATGATGCGGTCAAAGCTCTTGTTTAACGAAAAACACTTAACTTCACGTGAGTTTGTCCTCGGCAGCTCCTGGTATGAGTTTTAACCGATGACTTTATTTTCATATCTACTTTATAATGCTGTCATTTTTCTATCAAAATTAGAGACAATTTTTAGAAGGTTTTTCTAGCGAGATTTACCTGCCGCTTTTTTTTCCCCCGATTCCTTCAGCGTCTTCTCTTCCCGCTTTGAGGAGTTGGCAACACGGACACAGCACACGTTGCCAGCAGATATTTAAAATATTTTAGAAAATGTTACTCTAACCAAAATGTATTGACACAGTTGGAGTGTTTGTGGTTTTCTTCGGCGTTATAAGTTTGCCAAAATAAAAAATGATCCGCAAATTACTCAATTTGGCTTTTCATTGCAATCATTGTTGCCGCGGTGGCTAGGAGATGTTATCTGCCTCGCTGGGTATGCAGAAGGGTCATGGGTTCGATCCTGACAACACCTGCTGTATATTTGGAGTTTGCGTGTCTCTCTCTCTCCCCATGGTCGCGTGGATTTTTCTTCGGGTCCTCCGGTTTTTCCCTCCACGCGTTAACAATATTTGGCTGCTACTATAAATTTCCACGCGGTGATGACGAGCCACTTCCTTGAGCTATAATTTGTGATGGCCAGGTCGCTTCTGCAAAAGAGAAAATGAAGAAGTGTCCCGAGACTCACCGAGGCTTTCCTGGGTAAACAAGCATAATAAATAAAATATCATCTTAACATTTAAACTCAAATGCGTTATAACAAAGGGGGAAAAAAAGCTAACCACCCTTGAATTTTTACCATCGCGAGCTTTGACTTGTAATTGCAGAAGGATCTTTGTCTCTAGTGTACGTTTGCGTGCACCCCGTATCGATTTGTGTTCACCTTTGTTACCGCTGCGCACCTTTTGTGTCCACGTGTGTGTGTGTTGGCACAGGTTGCTCCATTGTGCCTCGCGTCCCCCCCACTCTTCACCCGTGCTCTCGTGTTTCGTAGTGTTGCCCCTCGTGCGTCCCCGTGCCGTCACCTTGCGTCGGCGTGCATCTGCGTTTGTGCCCCTTACGCGAACTCCCTTGCCCCCCCTCCTCCCACCCGTGCGTCAATACGTAACCGTAACTCTCTCCGTGGTGTTGCTGTGCATTTAACTTGTGTACGCTGCACGTTTCCTGATGTCGTCTGGGGTCGGCAACCCACGGTGGTGAGATGTTAACTGCCTCGCCGGGTACTCGGGAGGTCCTGCGTTGGATCCCGACGGCGCCTGCTCTATATTTGGAGCTTGCGTGTGGCTCTCTCGCCTTGGTCACGTGGATTTTTCTCCGCATTTTAGTTGGCTGCTGCTGTTAAATTTCCACCTGATGATGATACGTCCACTACGTTGAGCTGTCATTTGTGACCAGGTTGTTTCTGAAAAAGAGCTGTACAGCTCAGTAGGCCTTAGCTGTTTAAAAAAAAAATTGTAACAATAAGAGACATTTTTTTGTTCGAATTCGGTCAAATAAAACGTTTCAAGAGCCGCACGATGCAATGTGAATACGAGACGGCGGTCGTTCATAAACACCGTCACGAAGCGGGTCACTTAGAGAGCCGCTGGTCGCTGACCCCTGCCTTATGCCATTAATGGGTATCTGTTCTTACCGTGATCTATCCACTCCTCAATGAAAGCCGCCCACCCACCCACTTAAGCCGTCGACATCTTGTCCCGCGGTGTCTCGCGATGCTGCAATCCGTGCCGCACCTGCACACGAGCTGACCTCTCGCCTCGCTCTAAGCGGTTGACCTCTTCGTCCACTCGCTCCCTCCTTTGGCCGCCACCCCCTCAGCGTTCTCAACTAGTCGTCACTTCCAGTGGCACCTTCTTGCCCAAGTCCCCCCCCTCAACCCCCCCTTTTGCTTCGACCGGTCTATACGGTTTTCCCCCTTTTCCCGATTTCTCAACGTAATTCCAGTCGTTGCACCTCTACCCGTGTTTACTGCCCTTGTGTTTTCTTTGTCGGTATCTTGTTTCGGAATCGTGTCACAGCAGGTAATTTACGCAAGTAAATGTTTTTTTTCTTATATAAGTGCATGGGTATCTTGCTTTTCATTATCCAATTCCGTTTTCCGAAAGCATAATTTTGATTGCAGGTCACCTTGAGTAACTCCTCGGTATGCCAACTCTGATGCGTGTCCCAGGGTTTGTCCCTTCCGAGCAGCTATCTTCAACAGTTTAGCGCAGCTTTTTCTTAAATAAGCGGCCCGCAGGACAGTTGTAGCCCACGAAAGCTGACGGATTAGCCCTGCTGATCTATTCCCTGCTGAGACAAAGTGATAAAGTGCTTGCCACAAATTAACCTCAAGACCTCGCTGATCTCGTCAAGGTGCATAGACCTTCACGCGAACTTCGGTCATCCTCGCAGCAGCAGCAGCGGCGCCTTTTGGCTGACCATCGAACAAAGATGATCACTGCATCGTGCGCTTTCAAATGCACTTCTGCGGCCGTCTGGAACGCTCTTCCCATATTAGGAAGCCACTGGAGCTGAGCACTTTTAAATCTGGACTGAAATCTCTTTTCTTCAGAACTGCTTTTTGTATTTAGTCGGTTGCCCTTTCACCACACCTCCGTTTAGCACGGTTGGCCACGTACGATGTGAAAGAAGTTCAACGTACATACAAATCGGTTACGCGCTGTCACGTGACCCGCCAGAACACGCCCGTGCCGTTATATGATTCGCCGAAGGATATACTTCAAGCAAACCTAGAGTTTATCAAAACTTAGCTTAGCAGCCCGTCTTTCGTGTGTTACCTTGCTTTGATCCCGTTGTGTTCCCGTGTGTGATGCACTTGTTCCTGAGTGTCTCATGTTCCCGTGCATTTGCACGCGTTCCCTCTTTGTCAGACTTGGGGGTTCGTTTTCGTTACAATTACAGCAGCGTTCTTAGCTTAAAGTAAAGAAATTACTCTGCGCTACCCCTTGTATTTCTCTTCTATCAGGCTTGTTCGTGCCGTTCACGCGCCGTGCCTTGGCAGTACGGAAGTGGGATTCTTGCATCCGTTTGTGCGGCGTTGTGAGTGGCCGGGTTATCTCGCCTACCCTCCCTCTATCCCCCTTGAGAACTGCTTGTTGTGTTTAGGTTGTCCTTCCCCCGCACCTCCGATTAGCATGGTTGGCTACATACGGTGCGAAAAAAATCCAACATCACAGTGCTGTATTTCCCTCCCCCCCCCCCCCGATTGGGAAGCACTTGTTGTTCAAAACGAACTCCAAAAAGTTTTGGGTGCGTTTAACTTTTCCGGGGCAATCCGAGCGGCATGCGCCAAGTCTCGATTGCAATTCACCACGTTACAATCGACACGGTCTCGGATGCGATTCACCGCCGGTTCTCTCTGTGTCTCTGGTTCCCACACCCGTGCCCTCCTCCCCAGGGTCCCAGCCATGAGAGTTCATGCCTGGCTACAGTGAATGCACGACACCCGACCTAAATGGCGCAGCATGATTTTGCTCCAGCCTGGCTCAGCTTCCCTACTCCGCCCCCTTCCACCGCCAAGGTAAGCACAAGTCTGTGGCGGTAGTTGCCTTACTGAAGAACACCACCTGTCCTCTTGCGGGGACCCTCCCTGCAAGGTGGACCACCCCCTGTTTGTGCAGAAGCCGTTATTAGCGGGTCACCAGGGGTCCTGCTAGAATATTGAGGCCTCCCATATAGTGAAGACTTCGAACAGAGAGAGACAAAACAAAGATAAAGATTCCCCGTAGAGCCATAAAAGACAGTTGGGGCAAGTGCTGTTAGCGAGCCGGCACGGCACACGAGGGGGTGGGTGGCCAACAACACGCCCGGTCGCCTTTGTCTCCTCAGTGGCGATGTTTACACACCACACCAGGTACTCATTTGAGGCTGAGTCGACATAGGGGAGGCCCATGACCGGTTCGGATAAACGTCACGGTGTTGACCGTGAGCGGGAATCGAACTCGGGTCAACGGGTTCGTAGCGCTGCTGCCTGACTGCTACACTAGCGCTCCCCACTCAGAGACACACACTCGCGTTCATTTATATAGTCTGTCCTCTCATAACGGCGGTAGTAGTTGCATTCCTCAAGAACACCGCATTGTGAAAAAATCGCGTTATTGTCAATGATATAGCGTAAAACACAGTATTAAAAAATGCTAGGTTTTCCCCCTTCTGACAATAATACAGTTGTTACGGTGTTCAACCACCATATAGAAACCTTTTGCTAGGAATCATGTCTGCATTGACCACACGTGCTTGTGGCGAACATGCAGACAAACATGCTCTGATAACATCTGCATTGTCTTGGAAACTGAATGGCCAACACCAGAGACAACCTTTAGGATACTGCCAAAAAGTCCCCAGGGTAGTGCACAGTCCGCAATAACACGCCGAACAGGGACTGAGGCGAGTGGGTAGTGTCGAGAAGCATCCAGCAGCATCCCAATGCCTTGTGCGGTGATGCTACTCCGAGGCAGCCGCACAACCGCTCATTCCTACTCGTAGTTGTGTTCACTCAATCGCGCTGTATCCAATTATCGTTATGACAACAACAAGCGTTGCAGGAGAACAGACGGTACATTATAAACAGTTAACCTTCGATTTAAAGCTTTCGTGACTGCAGGGATTCATCTTCTTGGTTCTTTCGGTAAATTCACGTAGAAGGGAAATAATAAAATAATAAAAATCTAACATAATAAAATACAATTCTCACGACGTTTTGGCTGTCTTTCCGACAGACCTGTTCACCTGAGGACGGCTGCTTGCATTGTGGCCGAAGCGTTGTGAGAATTGTATTTTATTATGTTTAATTTTTATTATTTTATTATTTCCTTTCTACGTGATTTTACCGAAAGAACCAAGAAGATGAAACAGTTAACCCTTTCACATCTGGTCCTGTGTATGACTCCTGGTTGTGGCCGATCCTTGATAATGTAGGTTTAATGTAGATCCTGTGACGCCTCCTGTACGTTTGGAGTTTACGTTGTTCTCCCCGTGGTGGTCACAAGGATTTTTCTACGGGTCCTCCGGTTTTTCCCTCCACGTTCAGAAACATGCTTTTGAAGGATGTGGCTGCCGCTATACATTTACAGGTGATAAACCACTCATTTGAGCTGTCATTTATGGCCAGGTCACTTTTGAAAAAGCTATATTGGTCAGTGGGCCTTATCTGGTAAAATAAAAATAGTTCAGTTTTAGCACGGTTGGCTACATACGGTGCGAAAGAAGTTGATCATACATATTTTAATTGGTGGTGGTGATGATGTTGATAGTGGTGCTGGCGATGTTGGTGACGGTGGTGTTGGTGGTGATGATGGTCGCAGTGATGATGATGTTGGTGGCAGCGGTGTTGATGGTGGTGTTGATGGTGGTGTTGATGGTGGTGTTGATGGTGGTGTTGATGGTGGTGGTGCTGGCGATGTTGGTGGCGATGATGGTCGCAGTGATGATGATGTTGGTGGCAGCGGTGGTGATGGTGGTGTTGGTGGTGGTGCTGGCGATGTTGGTGGTGATGATGATGATAGTGTTGATGTTGGTGGAGGTGGCGATGTTGACGGTGGTGGTGGTGCTGGTGGTGGCGGTTGTGCTGGTAGCTCCCCCCAACTCCAGAGCGCCCTGGGGACCACGTGTCGAGGCCCGACGGTCGTGCCGGCTCCAGCCGACGCCGACACAACTCGTCCGATGCCTTCCTGGACGCTGGCTTTGGGCGCAACCCTGGTGAGAGAACTTGACGACAATAACGCACAGATACGCAAGACAAAGATCCCCTTGTAGCTGTCGGCGAGTAGCACCTACGAAGGCCTTGGTGCTGATGTTTATGCACGGCACCAGGTTACTCGCTTTTTGCCGAGTCAAGCACACGCATACACTCGCGTACAATGATTATACCTTGATCTTTGTGTCACCTTTGAACTCCTGCACCTTGAAAGCGCTGAATTACAGGCATGCAACTAAAATAACTGCATCTGGCAATTACATGAATACACGATAATGCTGGTGGTAATTCATAACACTGTGTGTACTTCCATCCCTCCCTCTTTGCTCCCTCTCCCCACCGCACACACAGATGTCCGCACGCGCCCCATCTCGCGTCAGAACTCCCTAGAAACGGAGCCGGTCCGCGGCACTGGTAACCACGGCAACCGCCGCCCGCCCGGGCGCCTCCACTCGGACGGTGGGGCGTCGCGCGGCTCCTACCACTGGGAAGGCGGCGGCGGCGGAGGCCAGCGCGGCGGACCCTACCACGACGGGGACGGGCGGGGGGGCGGAGGAGGGGGCGGGGTCCACCGCGGGAGCTACCACGGCGACGGGGGAGGGGGCGGCCAGCGCGGCGGGCCGTACCACCCGGACTCGGACGGCCCCCGGCGTGGCTACCGCGATCGCGATCGCGACCGGGATCGTGATCGCGATCGAGACCACCGGGACCGGGACCGGGACGGGGGTGGGCACCGTTCGCGGAATGGAGCATTCCACGGCGGAGGGCACAAGGGCCGACGGGGCGGCATGGAGGACGGCGGGCCGGGCGGCATGGAGGACGGGCCGCGGCGGGGAGGAGACGACAAGACGGACGAGAAGCAGTTTGAAGTGGAGGACTTTGTGAGTCAACTATAAACTGTTGAAACGGTGGACTTTGTGTGCCGCGTTTGCCTGAGTGTGTGTTCGTGGTTGTTTGTGTGTGTGTGTTCGTGGTTGTGTGTGTGTGTTCGTGG
>JAAXLI020002636.1:0-12641 GCA_014621495.2 Entosphenus tridentatus | reverse complement strand
TAATTTAATGTTTGGGTTTGTCTATGGCAGTATATAGTACGGTGTAGGCTCGTGCGATGTAAGAGAATAAAGTTTAGATGGAAGCATATTTTATTTTTTACGACGTAGAATTGTAATGTATTACTTACTGTTAGTAACTCAGCTTATTGTAGAGTATATTTAATATAATGATGATAATATGTAGTTTATACTTTAGTTGTTTACGTGGTGGTTTTAGTTACTGCAGCTACATACTATTAACACTTCTTCCCTTTATTAATGCTACCCCTATCCCCTCCCTGTGATGCTGCTAATCCTGCATCATGCACGGGCAAAGTAGCACTAATCACATACCTGCATTTCCCATATCCCCTCCCTTTGATGCTGCTAATCCTGCATAATGCACGGGCATATGCAGTACTAATCACATACCTGCATTTCCCATAAATATGCTAAATTCCTCTTGATATGCATATTCTTTTGTTAAGGCTCCCCCTTTCTTCCCCCCTTCCAACCCAGCTTATATACATGCTCCAAGCACGTGTGCTTTTTCATTCAGACGCTGTCGCCTCGACAGACCTGGTTTTCACCTGAGGACGGCTACTTGCGTTGTGGCCGAAACGTCGTGAGAATTATTTTATTATGTTTTATTTTTATTATTTTATTACTTCCCTTCTACGTGACTTTAGCGAAAGAACCAAGAAGATGAAACAGCACTTTGTTACGTTGCTGGGATTAATTCTAGATTTTCCAAATGTGTGGTTAAACTTAAAGTAGGAAAACCAGTGTGTGAAAAAAGAAGAAACTATACAGTAACTGAAGAATAGTGCCTGTCAAATAAGATGGTCCAAATATGTGTAGTTAAATCTTTTTTGCATGGTTAATAACATCTTTCCAATGATTACTAAGTTTGTACCCATCACGGTTGAAATTATGTCTGTGTTTGTATATTTGGATGGCTTCGTGTACAAACCTTTGATGGTAGCCAGGAGGTTTGCAGAGCACCTTGGTCTCGGAAAAGACAATTTCATGAGAGCCCACAGCGTTGTAGCAATGATCGGCAACGGCGGAAGAATCAGTTTTGCCGTGTTTCAGATCTGACTTGTGCTCGCGGACACGATCAGAGATATGACGTTTCGTTTCTGCAATGTAGCAATCACCACAACTGCAACTCAGTTTGTAGACTCCAGAGTATTGTAAGTCAGGAATGACATCTTTCACAGATGGAATTAGATCACGGATTTTATGTACTGTACTGTATCGGACTTGGATCTTATGTTTGTTTAGAATTTTGGAGATCTTCTTGGTCACACCTGATATGTATGGCAACGTGATAGTTTTGATCGGAGTTTCATGTGGCTGTTTCTGTATGGTGGGAGAAACAGCTTGGCGGATGGTGCGATCAGAGTATCCGTTCATCCTTAGGGCCCGATGTACATGTCTTAATTCACTGGCCAGGTGATGTTGGTCAGAAATGCCATGAGCTCTGTGGTATAGCGTTTTGATGAGAGAATTCTTTTGAGATGGGTGGTGGTGGGAATCAGGTTTCAAGTAGGAATCTGTGTGGGTGGCTTTCCTGTAGACAGAATGTCCCAAGGATCCGTCAGGTCTCCTCTCAAGCAGAATATCTAAGAATGGTAGTTTACCATCTTTCTCCACTTCCATGGTGAATCTGATGGATGGGTGTCTGGAATTGATGTGGTCCAAGAAGTGGTTCAATGCTGGGAGGCCATGTGGCCAAATGACGAAAGTGTCATCCACATACCTCTTCCACAAGGAGGGACGCAGGGTGGATGTCTGGATGGCGTCTGATTCAAACTTTTCCATGAACATGTTGGCTATCACTGGTGACAAGGGGGAGCCCATAGGGGTACCCTCATTATGTTTGTAGAAGGTGCCATTCCACGTAAAATAAGTGTTGGTGAGGCAATGCCTAACCTGCGCAGGTACATCCGAATTCAATCCATGTTGGACCAAGTCCTCAATTATTGTTAGGGTGTCAGGTACTGGGACTTTGGTAAACAGATACTACATCAAAACTGACGAGGATATCATCAGGAGATAGTACCATGTCCTTGACCATAGAGACTAATTGGGTTGAGTTGAGTACTGCCGAAGAGGTCTTGCCTGTGAAGGGAAGCAGAGTATCTGATAGAAACTGGGCTAGTTTGTAGGTAGGAGAGTTTATCGTCGACACGATGGGTCGTAGCGGGGTGCCTTCTTTATGGATCTTGGGAAGACCATAGAGTCTGGGAGGTCTTGCCACCGATGGTTATAGAGAGGGACGTTTGGTTGGTTCGATTAGGGAAGTCGAACTCGTGATGATTTTGTTAGTTTTTGTCGTTAGGCTGTTAGTAGGATCGTTTTTAATTTAGGAGTAACTTCCATTATTAAGTAGGTCCAGGATTTTGTTGTTGTATGAATCTTTATCCATGATGACCGTGGCATTGCCCTTGTCTGCCGAGAGGATGACTATATCATCTCTCTTTTTTAGGTCGACGAGTTCAGAGCGTTCGTTTTGCTAATGTTACTAGTGGGTTTCTTAGCATTCTTAAGAATAGTGGCTATTTCAGCTCTTGCTACATCCGCATGGATGTGTCCTATGCCTCTGAGGGCTACATCAATCTGAGAAATCACATCTTCTACTGGTATATATTTAGGGGAGACAGCGAAATTTAGTCCTTTGGCCAGTACGGTTTACAGATTGTCAGAAATTGGGATGTTACTCTGATTAATAACGGTCTTGTTGACATCCAGCTTTGTGATGTATGGCTCTGGTTTCTTCTTAGATAGGAGGTTGAATTTAGAAATCAGGTTAGCTTTGCATTTGGCTGACATTGAGTCAGCAGAAGCAGAAGTCATGTTGTCAACGTGGTTCCAATCAGTACTCTGAAAGCGGTTACAGATAAAAAGTACAGGCCAGGAATCGAACTCGGGTCACCTGGTTCATAGCGCAGGTCGCTATCCACTGTACCACCGCTCTCGCTAGGGGTATTACAACATTCAGATGTATTGGCTGAATCAATACAAAACAAAAAATAGGTGCAATTAAAGTTGTATCACTCAGGTGCTTTTCATTTATGATCTGGTCAACGGACCGTACGTTGATACAAAAAAAGCAGGACATGTCATGGGAATAAAAACTAATATCTCACAATACCAGCGTATTGTGATATTATGCAACTGACAAACACTGGTACTTTGATTGTCCTAGGAAGACTTACGTATTTCCCAGGGAAGGCAGCTACCTCTTCAACAAGAAGGGCGGTATTCTTTGGGTCTTTCGGTAAAGTCACGTAGATAGGTTCAAAGAAAACCCTATCTACGTGACTTTACCGAAAGACCCAAAGAATATGAATTCCTGCATTCACGAAAGCTTTAAGTCAAGAATGACGGTCCTGAGAAAACTAAAGGTGGCAACCCTACACCCAAAATCGTCTTAAGCTATGGGCGAGAGAGGGACCTCACTTCAATGGACGACATTGAGTCGGTCAATGAATAAGAGGCGGTGAGAAGTTGTGGGAGGATCGACACAATTTCCGGTAGAGGCGGGGAGTAACGACACACTTCCCACTTGCCTGTGCAGAGACGCCACCTAGCGCTTGTGGTGCCGCTTGTGAAGAGCACATCAGCAGAGGGCTCTTGCACAGATTCTCTTGCTGCGCACAAGGTGCAAGTTAAAGTGTTAGGTGAGCTGGATGGATATTTTGGGCACTGCCTAGCTGAGCTTACATGCGCTGCAGTTGTCAGTCTGTTCCCACCAAAGTAATGCCAGTACAAGCACACACAGCTGTCCTCGCTATAAGTGTCTCTCCAATAATATCTGCTCGCTGCCTCGTGCTATAATCTCAATCAAACAGCCCACGCTGATGCGAGCACGTGCTGCTTGGGCCACCGGCACACTCCCCAGCCCCCCCCCCACACACACATCCCAGCGCCATCAAACACACAAAAAAACACGCGAGATGTGTTACCGTTGTGATGTGATTCCTCATTTAGATGTGAAAAAAATTCCCACTCGCCGTCTGTTTACACGGATACATGCAATGGTTTTAAAATGTACAGTGAACGATCAAGGGTGCATTGCTTTGCTTATATCTATTAAACTGCATACCTTGTGCTTTGCATGGTCCGACTGTTTGGCATTCGCGTAAACTTAATTTTATCTGTAGTGTCCCTGCGACGCCTTCGTCGATGTGGATGGCGCGCTACATAAATCAAGACCGACAAATATACGGGAGAGGGGGGGGGGGTTCCACGTTCGCGTATGAGTGGTGTTTCAAAGGCAAAGTCTTGGTTGCAACGCGGGTTATCGTCCGTGTCACCGCGTCGTGAGTACGCACGCCGTGAGCGCACGTGTTGTGCAATTTAAACGGGGGGGAAAAAACATTACACGCAAACCGCCGCCTCAGTGTAAATATTGAGTTTTTTAATTAGCGTGCATTTTCTTTTTTTGGTTCAGTGTGCTTGAAGAAGGCCCTGAACGAGCGTTTTAACCCGCCAGCCATACATGGAGCGCTGAGGCGCGGGTTGAGTGTGTGCCGGTGTGCGCGCACACACACGCGCGTGCGTGTGTGCGCACACACACTCACACATGCGCGTGTGTGTGTGCATACGCGGGTAGAGGTGGCTGTGGCTATATCGGGCTCACCGTAACGCGAGGCGCCCGCCGAGGCCAAATTAAACCCCTTTCTGGTGGCTCCCAGCCGGCCATCGCATGCGCCAGTGCGTGCACAGAGCGGGCTCGCTTAGGAAATCAGATCAAACGCGGAGGCAGAAGACGCCGACATGGGGCGGCACCACCTCCTCCTCGCCAAAATGGCTCACGCGTTGGATCTGCTGCGCCTGTGCCTGCTGTGTTGAACAGCCAGCCACACCGCAGTTGACGACACGAACGGCACGTGCATGCCTTCAATATTAATTCAAAAGTGTAACTCGCTTCCCCAAGACCACCGCCGTGCTGTCGACTCCCCCTTACCCATGTTTAGGTTTGAGGCTCAAGCCTCTGTCCTGTATCCTCCGCCAGTGACTGACTCTCGTCTCTTCGTAAAATAACGATCCCCACTGCTGCTGTACACCGTACAGTGTCTTTACGTGAGGTCACATTTTGATGCTACGTGAATCCACATGGTATGGTAACTAATGCTCACCGCTTGAATGAGTAATGCTGATCTCTGCTGGTAGACCTGAACTCGTGGTGAAAACGTCGAGCCCATTCTCGCCATAGGACACCAAAGACTGTTCTCTCAGAAAGTGGTCGCTTAATTTATCCAAGCATGAGATTATGGGTTATGTCTACCCCTGTCCAGATTTGAGCAGGAAACCTTCCAATTGTGAGGCAAGGGCTCTCCTGCAGAGCATCAACATGTTGGATGCTGACAATGAAATGGCCATCATCATGATCATCAAAGAAAAATGGGACACAAGCTGACGGTTGCACAAAGAAGCATGGCGAGGTGCATGTGCTTGGAATTTCACCGAGACAGAGAGAGGAAGAAGGATAATAAATTATAGTCAGGGAATAACACCATCTAAAACATCTGACAAGTACACGTTAAACACTGGACACGTGCACCACACATAAATAATCCCCGTGTAGCCTCCATAGACTGGTGGAAAAAGTGATGTTAGCGAGCACCCGTGAAGGTGGGCATAGTACACAAGGAGTGGTGTGGCCAACACTACACACGGCCGCTATTGTCTCCCCAGTACTGATGTTTACACACTGCACCACACTCATTTTAGGCTGAGTCGACACGACATAGAGGAGGCCCCAGGACTCAGATAGTATCCACTGATGTTGGCCGTCGAAGGGAATCTAACTCGGGTGGAGTCGGGTAACATAGCAGTGTGCGAACCACTATCTCACCGCACTACACACACACAGACACGACCCCATACACACGAGCACGCACTCACACAAAGACGAGACACGCGCTGGGCGCTCCATGAGGAGCCGGCTTTTCCCCGCGGCACGAGAAGCCAAGAGCAAATCAAATGCGGCAGCACTTTAAGAATCCTCCTTTTATTTAAACTGTGTAGTAGCCACATTTCCATTGAACCCATTGTGAAACATAGGCAATAACAATACAAGAACAAACGTGGCAGGACAATCCAGAAACTTTTAAGTGGCGCGCGAGGAGTAGGAGGGCCCCATTCCACCCACTCGCGCCCTCCACCTCCCCCGCATACAACCTCCAGTATTCCTCATTTCACAGTCACCGCTTCGTTTGCTCGAATCGAACGATTTTGTGAAAACATTGAATAACGCCGTGACGTCGGTGAGAAAAATCCTTCGAAAAATCCACCCATCGAGCGACTCCGTGCGCTGTCGGCCCTCGGTCCGCTGGTCGACCGACCGACGGACCCGCTGAACGCGTGTCACGTACGGGAAATCTGGACTTGCGAGCAGAAACTGAAGCCAGTCCCTTTCTCGTGATGGCAGTTTAGATAAAGCACACTTAGCAGCATTCCATTCCACAACTCCATCTCGCTCTAGTCTCCTGAACACGGGCTTTCATAAACCGTACAATGCTCTGCCGCCTTTGAGTCGCGATCTCTGTTCTCCAGATTGTCTCTCAACATATATTAGTGAATATATTATCATGTTCATTTAATTAACAATATATCAACAACAAAATTAATAATAATTAACCAAAGAAAGGAAATCTCTTCCCCCCCACCCTTACAAACCACATCGCACCGTCACTAGTTTCAGAAAAATCTGTCTCTTGCGTTTCCATTTCGTGTCTTCTGCAGGGGACCGCACGACTGGCTCACCACCGCCACCAGAGGAAGCGCTTCCACACCCAAGATCACACCCATATGTGCACCCCGAACCCCACCAAACTCCACCCGACTCTCCATTGTCGCACTGCAATGAGCAGCTGCCCAGCGGGCAAAGGCTACCCGTGTAGGAGCATTCCTTCTGGTGCTGCGGTTGTATTGAAGGTGGAGTTGGTAGTGGTGGTGGCGTTTTTGCTGGTGTTAGTTTTTGTGGTATAAGTGGTGTGAGTGGTAATGGTGGTGTTCATTGAGTTAATGGAGGAAGAGTTTGTGGTGGTGTTGGTTATTTTCGTGTTAGTGGTGATGGTGTTATTGGTGTTGTTGGTTGTTGTGATGCTAGTGGTGGTTGTTATGGTTTGGAGGTGGTGTTTTGGTGGTGTTAGTGATAGTGTTGGTGGTGTTTACGGAGAGCGGTAGTGTAGCGGTAAGTGTACCGTGCTATGAACACAGCGACCCGGGTTCGATTCCTGCTCACGGTCAACACCAGTGACTGATCCAGGGCCTCCCTTGGTCGACTCAGCCTCAAATGAGTACTGGTGCGGTGTGTAAACATCGCAACTAGGGAGACAAAGGCGGTCGGACGTAGTGCTAGCCACCGGCCTTCTTAGTTGCTGTTAGGGCGATACGGGGGATCTTTGCCCTTGGTGTGTTTGGTGATTGTTTTCGTGGTGGTGGTAGTGGGTTGGCGGTTGCAATTTTCGTGGCGTTGGTGGCTGTGGTATTAGTGGTGGCTGTGGTGTTAGTGGTGGCGGTGGTGGTGGTGATGACTCTGAGGTGCTGGCCTGCCGATGTCTGCATGACTCGGGGCCTGGCCCTGACCTCTGAGGACCTCCTAGCAAGTGAGCTCGGCTGCTCTGAGGCAAAGCACGAACCACAAATCTCTCCACCCAGGATTATTTTGGGTTGCCCAGGCCAGACATGGCCAATGAAGTTCTAGGAGAACAGAGTGGGAAAAAACACTAGATAAATTAAGAAAACCCAACTTGCCATGCCTGACAAAGACACCCATCAGACCTGGCCTGGCTCATTTTAAATAAAAGGGCCGTCTAACTAAACCCTCTAGTTCACAAGAGCCGAAGGTTTGGCACAAAGTGGCTTTTTTTTTACAAAACCCTCGGCTCAACTTTCAAGTATCGCGACTGTCATTTTTTTGTTGAAACGTCAGCGCGTTGCAACAACGAAACAACGTGAGATGATGATGAGAGAGTGTTCACACTGAGGCGAGGATTCAATCGCAGCGTCCGCCGCCGCGCCCGCCACGAGTGATGCCACCGCATCCGATCGCATTAAAGCAATAAAGGTGTCTGCTTCCATACCGAGAAAAATCAAACACCGCAATCCGATACCTGTGCCTGCTCTCATAAAAACACCCGACGTGGATATGTGCCGGTGCTGTGGCTTTTACGTCTCTCGGACCTCTTCGTCTGTCCACTGGGGTTGTCACGTTCAGACGACCGCAGAACTTCACAGAGCACGTTTGAGATTTTCCTTAAATGTTAATTTGTAAATAAATAATTCATAGTTCTCAGTGTCAATGTTATTTGAGTTGCATTCAATGTTATTATGTATTCATCTGATATAAAAGCTGAGCTCAGAAAACGTATCACCTACTCTTTTTGTGTGTGACGCTGCCACGCTGGCAGTGGTGCATAAAAGACAAATATCAAAAACTCCACGCATTCGTCAATAGCACTGTGGCCCTGAAAGGTAAACAAAATCGTGAGCGACGTCCCGGGCAATGGCCCTTCTTCACTTCTACTCTTATTTTCCATGCCCCAAATTGTATAATCTGTTTGCGCCACTGGTCAGGTGAACTCCCTTGGAGTCACTTCCTCGATTGCGCTCTCTCTGTATGTTTCCTTTGACTCAAGGGGGTATAAAGGCTTTTGGTTCTGTTCACGGCTGGTGTAGATTTTCACTGCGACTTTTTGAAATCTATTTACGAATGTAAATGCACGATGTGCATGACCTAACGATCTGCGTTTCTCTGGTTGCGTTTATTTGGCACCTGCATTACCAAAATAAAATCTGTCTAAAAAGAATTATTCAATGTTTTCACTGCCAACTGGCAATACAAGATCGCTTTTTTATCTTGATCTTTCAGTTTTTGTTTGTTGCAAAGCTCAATAATTTCCCAAGCAACCAACGATTCCTTTAATTTGCCACTTCTATGTGGAATAACGGACACTACATATTCACTGCTGAAACAATCTATTTATTAACATTCAAATAGATTCGATTCAAAACCCAGCTGCAGTGCCCTACTCGCTAAACGTGAAGCGCACTCAAGAGGCAGGGCTCAATGAGAAACGCTTTCAAAATCCTCTTCCAAAAAAGTATTTTCAGGACAATAACTGTCTGAGCCCCTTGGGTTACATGACACCCCGTACGGCCACTTTACACAAGACCCAAAGAAGGCCCACCCAGACAACTTGCGCCAAATCTAAGCCAGAGATACAGCTGTGCACAAATCCACACTGATGATGACTATGCAGGCTGAATATCCAAAAAACATCTGGGAGACACGAGCCCACAGCTGCAAGTGAAGCTCGCCCATGTAAATATCTTGCAGAGTAAAGTACACCAACCAGGCACGCCAAGGAGCACTGGCCACTCTCTGCGTTAGATCAAAGCCAACAAGGCAAGGCCCTGCCTAGCATCTCCAGGCCAGTTCTGTTTCTGAGAGTGACCGTGTGTGCAGGCAGGCACCGGGAACGGAACGCGGAACTCACGTTAAAACCAAAATAATAAACAGAGTATCCTACATTCCAGGCCCCAAAAAACGGGAAAGTAACATAAAATATTCACAGAAAACTGCGTGGCAAGGAAGAGGGTAAGGGTGAGGGTTTGGGTCATCCGCGATAATAAAACAGTCCCAGCAAACGTCGCTCAACTCGGAGAGAAATAATTTAAACGTGGGCAAAAAGGCCTGCATAAGAGCTACGTGCGGACGAGAAATGTGATGCAGGAGAGTGGCATTTCTTCCGAGGAAGTGTCCTGGCTAATAGGAATTATAACTTGTATGAAAAGTAGCCTCGGGCAACAAAGTGGAGACGAGTTGCAAAAGTAGATAGGCGTTTTGTTTTTAAAAAGATACTTACAGAAACCGCATTTCATGGCAGAGTGTCACGAAGCTGTATCTGTTCCGCAGGATCTCAGTTAGTTAGCATCGAGAAGCTGCTGATACAATGAACTCTAAATCTACAAAACGCTCGTGATATTCCTTCTTAGCCCTTGATTCAACCAGATCGCCTTGGTCTTAGCGTTTATCGTCACTGAAAAGGCAAAAAACGTCACTGTTTAACGAGCTCTATGTTATAGGCAAGCAAATTCACAACGCACATTATCTTACAAAAATGTGTTTTTAAAAACCTGTTCGGAAGTACTCTCTTGTAAGACGTTAAAACCTTTACTTTTCACGACTTCGCGTTTCTACAGAGAAAGAGCTGAAATACAAAGCCCTTGAATTCTTTGTTTCTCAATTTCGCTCGTGCAAAACATCGTTGCCCCGGTCACGAGCTGCGCACATCAACCCGGCGGCAGCAACCGCCTCGCTGCACCCTACACCGCCACCCCTCGCCGTGGCACAAACGCCACCGCCGTGGGGCGGCACGACCCCTTGACCTCACCGGGGACCGCTGTGGCTATGGCGTCGGCTGCGGCCGCCTGGCGCGTTCACATTCACCGTCGTGCCGTCTCCAAACGCTCGCTCGCCCTACCCTGGGCTCTGGGCTTTGAGCTACATTCACGGGGGCTAGGTGGCCAAACAGGCCTGACCTTTAGAACCGACCATCTCTGCACAGTCCCAACCCCCACAGCGATCCCCAGGGTGCCCACCAACCCCGAGAAGCGGCACAATGGAAACCGCTGTTGCCACTGCCACCACGGGACCAAGAACAGTTGCCCTCTACCTCTGCTGCAGCAGGGACAGTCAGATTATCCTTCTGCTGCTGTATGTATGGCAGGGGTCGGCACATCGAGGCTGGACAGCCCGATTGCTCGGAGGAGCAGGAGCAAGATGAGGGTGAAAGAGGAGGAGGGAGAATTGAAAAATGCAGGAGAAGAGGAAACCAGAATTCATCTCACAATCGTTAAGGTTTAATCCCAAGCTGAACTTGACCCACGTTGAGGGAAGTTCCAGGCATAAAGCTCAAGGGCGTCTCATATCCTCCACAAACTCGGGCCGCAGTGTTGCGACGCCGTAGGCCCCACGATGGAGAGGAGGCGGTGAGAGAGCGCAAAGATGTCGCAAATACCGACAAAGGAAATAATATATATAATAACAAAGCAAATGACAGAAAATGCTTATATCTTTTTTTGGGAATCCACATTAGTTATCTTTCATGGGATAAAGTGTACATTTGTTTAAGAAAAGATGGGGGAAATTAATCGCAACATTGGGTTTGATTATGTGGCGGGAAAAAAAAACTTATTAATTTTTTTCCCAAAAAGTAATGCGATAGTCAAGCAAAACAATATGTTTTGCTGGTGTAAGCGACCGACGAATGCAACATGCAGCAAACAACTAGCGGTTACCGGCTATGTTGCAAGTACTAAACAAAAATAAATCGGCTTCAAGCATTCACATTTTTCAACAAATCTATATATATTTTTTTATCTTTTTAAAAATTTTGAACAGAAATGCATGCACCGGTCCCTCCCACCGTGAGGTCCTCCCACAGCTGCTGGTACAGAACATGCACTATTGCTGCCGCTCGCCCGCTCGCTCACACGGGACGGGTTTCATGGCTTCATAAACGTCCAACAGGGCCTGCACCGTCAGCTCTTCTGCACTTCTTGTGCCCTTCCCTGCCCCAAATCACTCCTCACTCTGCCCCTCCGCGGTGCGACACATCGCGAGCGTGCCGTCGTTCGGCCAACAACACATCTTGGGAATCGCACGCTCACTCGCTCACACCAGCCAAACAGGCGTCTCGCACGACCGTACCGTGTGATCGCGCCTGCAGCGATCGTGCCTCTACGTTGGTCGGTACCAGAAACCGCATGGTCGGTCGCAAATGGGCGGTGATTCTCTGATCGCTCCTCGGTGACCTTCCCCCCTCCCGACCGTCGCCACGTGCCTGCGACGGGGCCCGCTTGCCACGGCCACCTCGCTGTGGCAATTCGCCACCACTACCACCGTGGAGGGCGGTCGCACCTCACCCAGCCTCCTCGAGCCGCTCGCTGGCGGGCGGCGTGCAGGACGCTGGGGCCAGGGGTAACGGCGACGGCGGCGGTTGTTGTTGTTGCGAGTACCAAGGTGGCGGCTACCGGCCGTTAATGGGGGGGAGAGAGGAGGGACTGGGGAGGATGGTGGTGGCCGTGGCAGCGGCGATGGCGGTGTGGCAAAACCATCCATGGTGGCTCAAACGTAGCTGCGGTTTCGGTCGGGAGTCTCGCAGGCGACGCTGCTGCGGCGACAGGGAGGGAGAGAGCACACGGGTGGGGGCACGATGAGAAGGTGCGCACTGTGTACATGCCCTGCGAACACTGTTTGTTGCATTTCAAGACCGACAAAGGTCACATACTAAAACCACTCTGAATGCTAATCGCTTGGTAATGAGAACGATATATAGACACATACCTGTGTTTAAGATGATGGAAATAAGCCAAACCAAAGAAAAACTAAATATATTGCCATTGTTTTCTCTGTGTAGTCAAATGACCAAAATCTAATTCTCAACCCTCGACAGTTGAGAATCTGGTTTAATTACAGGCGGCTGAAACCCATACTCTTTGTTTTTTTCGGTCAAGTCACGTACGTAAAAAATCTAAATGAAAACAACTAAATAAAATAACGACGTTATGGGCGCAACACAAGCGTCC
Organism: Entosphenus tridentatus; assembly: GCA_014621495.2. NCBI lineage: Eukaryota > Metazoa > Chordata > Hyperoartia > Petromyzontiformes > Petromyzontidae > Entosphenus > Entosphenus tridentatus. The sequence goes on along the minus strand of JAAXLI020002636.1, from coordinate 50 downwards.
TTCTTCAGGTGGGGACAACGTAGCAAAAGCACAACCGCTTAAGTGTGTCT
>JAAXLI020002635.1:0-12507 GCA_014621495.2 Entosphenus tridentatus | reverse complement strand
ATCGAACCCACGACCTCCTGCACACCAGGCGACGGAGATAACATCTCGCCACCCCTCGCCCCCGCCCCCTTTACCTTGGGCACACGGCGGGGGTGCTGCTGCCGGAAGGAGACGTCGCTGGCCGTGCTCGCGGTGTCCTCCGTGGCCCCCCCGCGGGGGGATCCCCCCCCGCCCAGGGAGCGCCGGGGCCCCACCAGCGTCGCGATCGCCGGCTCCGTCAGCGTCTTCTTGAGCGGCAGGCGTCGCCGCCCCTCCGAGTCGCCCCCATTGAGCCCCACCGCCCCCGACGGCGACGATGGCGATGGCGATGGCGATGCCGCCGTCGATGACGCAGAGTGGGGACAGCTGCCCATGAGGCTCTGGGTTCTGCGGTGGCTCTGGGAGGAAGGGGCGGGGGGAGTGGGAAACGATGTGGAAGAGGAGGTGAGTCACTGACGCCACGGTGGCTAGGAGATGTTATATCCCTCGCCTGGTATGCAGGAGGTTGTAGGTTCGATCCCGACCCCGACACTGACGATGCCTGTATATTTGGGGTTTTAGTTGACGCTCAACCCAGGATCGTCGCTCGATTTTCCAGCGACACCCGGTGCTGTGATTTGTTGTGACTCTGATGACCACCCCCAGCGTTCCGTCTCGATTGTTCAACTCGAATGTGCAATTTCATTGAGAGATTGCGAGTTGCCTCAGTGTGCTCTGGGACTGTTGCTGTCTTATTGCCTTGCCCAAGCTTCCATTGAGTGTTGAAAATCGCCAGGAATGTATCTACTTATGCAATTTCTACTAATAAATGTTATTTAGTTTTTAGTGACTTGCTTACGTTTTTCTATACTTTGCACTCCTTTAGTTTTTTGTATTGCTAATTGTTGTTGTTGCTGCTGCTGCTGAAACTTTGCTGACCCCATTCCCCTGACTGGACATCTGTGAAAAAGAGCTTCATAGCTCACCAGATTCCTCCTCCCGTCTAAAGAGAGATTCTGATTCCGATTCTCTCGCCTGGTCCCACCGGCTCATGCGGTTGGCCTCTACCCCCCCCCCCCCCCCCCCACGGTGTCGAGACACCGGCGAGGGACCCCCACGGCTTGCGCCACCCACTCGTGGGGGGGGTTGTCGGCGCTCGGCCGAACCCAGGGACACCGCGCTGAGCGGCGCCCGGTGAGGCCGGCCCGCGGCCGCCACGGCAGGCCGCCCTTTGTCTCCAGTTTACACAAACCGCACCAAGGTGCTTCATTTAAGGCTGAGTTGACCTCGGGGAAGCCCAGAACGAGTTCAATGTTGTCCGTGAGCGGGAATCGAACGCCGGTTGCCGGGTTCGTCGCGCAAGCGTAGCGCTAACCGCTGCGCCATCGCTCCCCAAAGACGAAGATCCCCCGTGTAGCCCTAACAGACTGTTGCCACGCGAAGAGACGTTGACACGCGTGTGCGTGCATGCATGTGTGCGCGCGCGCGCATACCGGCGATGGAGTGGAGAACTTGCGCAGCTGTCCCCAGGGCCGCTGCGCGGAGGAGCGGCGCCCGTTGCGCGACGAGAAGGCTCGCTTGCGCCCCGTGAAGAAGCAGTGCGGCTCCACGTCCTCGTAGGGGTTCTCCCGCGACGCGTCTGCTGGCGCCCCCCCAGCGGCGCCGGCGCCACCGCCATGCACAGACACAGGTAAAGTCCCCCGCACCTCCCACCGGGTGGACATACATAGCCCGTCGGGGGCCCTATCAGGGTGCCATGGTGGCGAGATGTCAACTACCTCGCCCGGTACACAGGAGCTCGTGGGTTCGATCCCGACCCTGACGATGCCTGCTTTATATATTCGGAGTTTGCAGTGTCTCTCTCTATCCCCTTGGACGCGTGGATGTTTTTCCGGGTCCTCTGTTATTTTCTCTCCACATTTAGAACCAACGTCACGCGCTCAGACTATTTGGCTGCTATACATTGCCACGCCATGATGATGATGATGAGAAGCGAACTTCGTTGAGCTATCCATTTGTGATAGCACGGTCACTTCTGAAAAAGAGTCGTACAGCTCAGTGGGCCTAACCCGGTGAAAGAAAAATAGTTTAATTGTTTTTTTATAGTTTATTAAGGCGGGCATCGATGATGACGGGGTGAGGGGGGGGGCGGCTTCCCTTACCGACGATATCCTCGTACACATTCTCCTCCGAGCCGTTCCGCCCGTGTGCGCTCCTCCGCTCCGGGTTTTTCTTGCCAATGGGCGGGAGCCCATCACCTCGTTCCCTCGGGGTCTCACTGCCCTCCAGAGATTTCCTGCGCATGAAGGAACGCACACGTGTACACACATACACGCTTGTACACACATACACACGTGTACATAGACAGGAGGACACATTGAAAAGCTTTTCTTTAGGACTAATCTTTGTATTTAGTTTGTTGTTCTTCCCTCCGCACCTCCGATTAGCACGGTTGGCTTCATACGGTGCAACAGAAGTTCAACCTACATACATGCACACGTGTAAATAATATCTCTCTCTCGCTTTCGGACGCTCGTTTTGTAAATGAGATAAACTCCAAATGATGAGTGCAGCCCTCCAACGGAGATCATCTCTTTGTGCGCGCCAGTGAAAGCGAGTGACCACGAGTGACCGCGAGTGACCGCGAGTGACCGCTAATGCCGCCGACGCACTTGCTGCCGCCGCTGCCGAACCGACTCTTGCCGCGGGCGACCCTCGGCTTCCGCGACACCGCGGGCGTCTCCTCCAGCAGTCGCTCCCCTCCTACTCGGCATCCCACCCCCACGCTGCCGGATTCCTCCCCATTCCCCCCGTCCCCCTCCTCCCCGGCGACATCCACCGCCCCCGGTGCTGGCGTCGTCCGCTCCGCGTGGTACTCGAACGTCCGCCGCGGCTTGGGCACGGGGTTCACCGAGATCGGCGTGAACGCCGCCATGACGCCGCCGCCGCCGCCCCCCGGCCCTCCCCCCGACGCGGCCGCTGACCTCACGCCGGAGGCGGCGAAATCTTTCGGCGGCGAGGCCGACGACGAACCCGGCGGTGGCGACGGCGTTGCCGGCGGTGACGGCGGCGTTGCCGGCGGCGGCGTTGCCGGCGGCGGGGCCGTGGCGGCGGCCGTGGGCCTGAGCGACGCTCCGTCTGGGCACAGCGGGTCGGCACGGCAACGATCGGCGGGATGCTCGGCGAGCGTAAAAGTTTGGTTGCGACGACGCAAAACTTGGACGCTTGCAACACAGGTCAGTCTTACCGCAATGTGTAAGGTGACGGTTAGGGTTATGGTTACGGTTGTGGTTAGGGTTAAGGTTACAGTGTAAAGGATCGAATGAGACACACACAGCAGACAGCCCCCAAGCGACGGTGCAACACTCGTGGCACCACGCAGACCGCAGCTTACACAGGACAGGAGGAAAATTCAGGCAGGCGCTGGTGACACTCGAACCTGTCGGCGACTACCAACACGCCGCCGTCATAGCCACCGAATAACGGCGCAGGCTGCAAAACCACGACTCCCGAACAAGGCACAAACGTGCGCACAAATCACACGGCCTTTTCGCAACCAAAAAGAAACATCAGCATATCCCGAAGAAAAGCATTGTGGTCCTCTCTCTTCTTAGATCACTGCCAGCACAATTGTGAGCGTTCTTGACGAGCGCTGTGCCGATGAGTCGTGATTAGGACGGCACCGCTCCAGATTCTGTGTGTCACTGCTGTAGCCGCTGTCAGTCAGGGTCACTCAACAAGAGGAGACCACAATGCAGTGCTTCAGGAAGTGCCGATGGTTTATTTTTATTTTGCATATGCACACTTGGCTGTGCGTCTCTATATACATTTCTGCGCCCCATCTGCAAACGCAGACAACACAAAAACCAGACGGACAGAAAACAATTACGAAGTAGATATAAAAAAGATGAAAAACAACGGAATAAATTTAGATTTAAAGCTTTCGTGACTGCAGGGATTCATCTTCTTGATTCTTTCGGTAAAGTCACGTAGAAGGGAAATAATGAAATAAAAATAAAATAAAACATCATAAAATAAAATTTTATTGTATTATTTCCCTTCTACGTGATTTTACCGAAAGAACCAAGAAGAACAACGGAATAGTATAAACACGAAAAAAACAATACAATTTTCACCCCAAATTGTGATAATTCGTCAACAATTACACTCTCCCACTGAACGCTCAGTGGGAGGGAATGGATTTGAAATGCAAGCGATGCAATTGCATTCTCCCCCTGCGAAAATCATCGCAGTCTGATGAAGCGTTTCCAAACGTCACGTACCAACGCCTGGGGTAAGCGAGGGAGTCGGGGGTATGTCTCGGGTAGCGTAACGGGAGGTCACGGGGTTCAGCAGTCCATGGTTCTCAGGTTTAGCGATGTGATGGTCCCTGGCCAGTTACCAACCACTTACACTGAGACCCATAGACTCACACAGAGCCCCATAAACACATGGACAGAACTCATAATCAAGCCGGGTTCGTCAGCCGAGCCAAAAAGAAACCCATCGTGACATTTCAACTCGGCATCCCTAACCCGGCCGAACTACGGCGGTCGCTTCCCAACGGCCGCCGAGCGAACACGGGGGGAGGCCGATCGCCCAGTACCGAGGATGGAGGCTCCCAGCGTGGCCTCGACGTCATCCAGCAGCGACTCCCCACTCACTCTCCGCCACCCGGTCTCCGTGGGGCTGGCGTCGTCATCGTCGCCGCCGCCGCCGCCGCCGCCGCGCTCCCCCCTCCTCCTCGAGCCGCCCACCGCGAACCTCCCCCTGCCGCCGCCTGCGGTGCCGAGCGAGAGGCTCGCCGACTCCATCCTGCGGGCGAGCGCCGCGTCGGGGTTGTAGTAGTTCCCGGGGAACTGCAGGAGGGAGGCGAGGGGGGTCGCTGCCCCCGTTGCCCCGCCGGCACCGGAGGCGGCGGAGGTGGCGGGAGGGCCGGGCGAGCCGGCCAGGCCTTCCTTGGCGGCCTTCTCGAAGGTCCGCACGCGCTGCAGCACCGACTCGCGCCGCTTCGAGTCGGCGCTGGCGCTGGCACTGGCGGCGTCGCCGGAGGGGGGAGGGTGGCGGCACGCGCGGTCGGGGTCCCTGGCACGGAGGCGTACGCTCGCGCCAGCGCCCGGGCGCGGGGCAGGGACGCCGCCTGGGATGGGCACACGCACGCACGCACGCACACACACATAAGCACACACGCATGCACACATACACACACACACACACATAAGCACACACGCATGCACACATACACACACAGGCAAGCACACGCGCACGCACGCACACGCGAAGACACACGAATGTCTATTGTTATCATTTGAGTTTTCACGCCGGCGAACAATTCGTTCTATGTGATTGCTGTGCATCTCTGTGGGAGTTGATGGATCTCTGTGTGAGTCTATGGGTCCCTATGCACATCTGTGGGTGTTTATGCGAGTCTATGGCTCTCTGTGTAACTCTATGGGTCTCTATGCGAGTCTATGAGTCTCTATGTGCATCTACGGGTCTCCATGCGAGTCTATGGCTCTCTGTGTAGCTCTATGGGTCTCTATGCGAGTCTACGGGTCTCCATGTGAGTCTATGGGCCTCTGTATGAGTCACTGGTGCACGGGCTGAGACCAAACAACTCGTTGTCCTTGAGACCCCCCACTTTAGTGACGTGCGGCTTAAACCCGGATTCAAACCCCACACCCTTAGCGGTGCTGGCTCATCATCTGTCATCACCCCCCATCCCCGCTCCCCAAGCCACTTCAAGGCCCACTTGTCATTGCGAGCAAAACGCAAAACCCGGGGGTCGACTCCCGGTACCGTTCTCCGCTCCCCGGCCACCTCCGGCGTCGCCGTCGCTTCGTCCGCCGGCGCCGTCGCCTCCCGGGAAGGCGTTGCCCTCGCCGGGTGGGGGGCCCCCAGGCCCCCCCCTCGCGCCCTCGAGGGGGGGGGCGGCGGTGACCGCGCGGGCGACGCCGCCGCCGCCGCCCGTGACGCTGAAGCGGCTGATGATGGAGACGCGGTACCCGGCCGGGGCCCGTGCCATCTCCCCCGTGGCCGAGCCGGCCGGGACCGTCGCTGCGGGACAGCCGTACGGGGGAGGGGGGGAGGGGGAGGGGGTGGGGGGGGGGGGGCGTTACACAGACAAAGGCAAAGGTGGAGCCGTGTAGCCCGCACGAGGCTGTTGGGGCAAGTGGCGTTAGCGAGCGACGGTGGTGGGAGGAGCGATGGCGTGGGCTCGACGGGGTGGTGTGTGCCGGCACCGCAACCGCCCGGCCGCCTTTGTCTCCCCAGTGGCAACGTTTGATACACCGGGTATTCTGTGAAGGTTTGGTCGACCGAGGAGAGGGGCCCAGGACCAATGCAGATATCACTCGCAACTGACGTTGGCCGTGGCGGGGAATCGAACCCAGGTTAATTGTGGTCCGGTGCACGAAATACCGCATGCAAACAAATGTACATACCGAGTTCATCGACTTACACAGAGACCCTTAGACTTACACAGAGACCTTAGACTTACACAGAGACCCACAGAATCACACAGAGACCCACAGACTTACACAGAGACCCATTGACTTACACAGAGACCCACAGAATCACACAGAGACCCACAGACTTACACAGAGACCCAGTGACTTACATAGAGACCTATAGACTTACACAGAGACCCACAGACTCACACAGAGACCCATTGACTTACATAGAGACCCTTAAACTAATTTAGTCATAGAGGTCCGTAATGAGCGGTGGCGAAGGGGCGAACACTCCGCAACTGTGAACCCGGCCGGGTTCAATGCCTCGCCGTAGCGAACATCGCTTGCGAGTCCGAACCGGCCCCAAGAGACGGCCTCCCCCTCGAACCAACCGACGCCGGGCAGTGCGGTCAAGTACGGTCAAATGGCCCCCCGTGACCGACACGGCATGAGGAGGAGGCCATCGTCCAGCAAGTGGCCTGACCACAGGCGTGCATTTGCGTGCGTGTGTGTATGCGTGTGTGCGTGCGTGTGTGCGTGCATGCATGCGCGTGTGTACGTGCGTGTGTGAGTGCGTGTGTGATCCGAAGCTGCGAGCGGTTACAATTGACCCGGTGCAATGCAGGGAGTGGCGCGTCCACGCTCTTCTCCTGAAATAAAACCCAAACATCTAAAATCAAAAACCCAAAAGGCTCACCTCCATTCTTCACGGCGACGCCGTTCGGCACCGCACCCTCCGCCGTTTTTGGGGGGCAGCCGGCGCCGGTGACCTCGGCCGTGGGGGTCCCGGGTCCCCTAGGGGTCCCCGCCGCCCCCCCTCCTCCTGCTCCCGCCCCCCTCTGCTGCTCCGGGGACTGCACGGCCGGGCCCCGGGGCCGGGCCTGCAGCGCGGAGCTCACGTAGCGGGGGGGCTCCGCCGTGCAGGGCCCCCCCCCCGCCGCGGGCTCCGCATGACCGGCCCCCCACGGACGCCTTCAGCGCCGCCGCCGCCTTGAGGCCGCTCCTGCGGACACACGCGGTTCATGACGGCCGCGTCGCCGGAGCGTCGATGGCGCCCGGCGTCAGCGGCGTGGTTGGCACCCGCCACCACCCGCCACTGACACCCCACACCCCCCGTCAGTGCTGTTTGTTGCTGGCCGCTCGGCGTGCCGCCCCTTTAATGAAGCGAGGTGAGAGCCGGTCGCGCTCCCGGGCGTCGCTCTTGTAGACGCGTCGCCGAACAGCGCAGCGCGGAGAGGGAGGAAGACGCAGCGGGAAGAGCACGAGGGAGAAAGCACCCCCACCCCCAGCCCCCCGTGGTAACGCAAAGGGGGGGGGGGGGTCAACGGGGACATTCAGGATTCCGGTAAAAGTAAACCCGGACCGTTGGCCAAGGTGGCCCGAGCGGTGGAGCGAGCGGTGGAGCGAGCGGTGGAGCGAGCGGTGGAGCGAGCGGTGGACGAGCGGTGGAGCGAGCGGTGGACGAGCGGTGGACGAGCGGTGGAGCGAGCGGTAGAGCGAGCGGTGGAGCGAGCGGTGGACGAGCGGTGGACGAGCGGTGGACGAGCGGTGGAGCGAGCGGTGGAGCGAGCGGTGGACGAGCGGTGGAGCGAGCGGTGGAGCGAGCGGCTCGCAATCGGAAGGTCGAGAGCTCGGGTCCTGGTTGGGGCGGCGGTGGTCGGCTCGACCCATCATCCCTCCCTCCGGGGCGGGGGGTTCGATAAAACGAGTACCTCTCTTTACATCGGGAAGGTCAACAGAGGTTGTGCTCTTGGAGAGACTCGCCACCCATGCCATGGAGGCTTGTGACCCAGGACGTCACAAACCTCCATGGACGTTTGGGTGATGCTGATACTGCTGTGTGTGATCCTAGTTGAGGGCGCCACAGAGGCTAGATGTTAATTACCTCGCCTGGTATACAGGAGGTCATCAGTTCAATCCCAACGCTGATGCCTGCTGTATATTTGGAGTCTGCGTGTCTCTCTCTCTCCCCGCGGTCACGTTTGTGTCCCCACATATAGAAGCAACGTGCGTGTACAGTATTTGGCTGCTACTGTACATTCCCACGTGACAAGCCACTTCGTTGAGCTACCATCTGTGGCCAGGTCGCTTCTGAAAAAGAGCTACGTAGCTCAGTGCGCCTTACTTGAGTAAAGTAAAAAAACCACATTTTTTTGTTCAGTTTAGTGTTTTTTACGGAGCGCTGAGCGAGGGGAAACTTCGCTGCATGCGTCCGGACTCAGCGCAAGGAGACGTTTCGCAATCGCGCGTTCACTCCCGACGGCGCAAATGGGATCCTCGTGAATCTGGCGGTGGCGGGGGGGTGATCGTCGTGAATTGCGAACGATTTAAACGCGGAGTTAAGAAACGCGGCAAGCGGAGTCTGAGATCATGGGTTTGAATTCCCGTTTCAGCCGCCCGTGTTTAATCCGGATTTTCAAGCATCGAGAGTGGAGGGTCTCGGCAGCCGGTCATCAATTGACCAGGGGGCCTGTAATCCAGCACTGTCGAGGCAGCAGCGAGGGTTGGTAGATCACTACACACACGGATGTTGTTGAAAAACTCTATTTCCTACGGACGTCCAGGAGAAGTCGTACCCTGGCTCGCCAGGAGAAGGTGGCACAGCAAAGTGGCGGACTAACACCAACATCATCCGTCGCTTCTATACGGGGGATAGAGCGTTGCCCCCTTGCACGTGTGGGGTTTGCTCGAGGAGCTCCTGATTCTTGCCACGTGTATAAACACTCATCGCTAATTGGCTGACAAGTATATTAATCAACAGAGGACCACAGATCTTGGGAAATTGTTTGGCAGCTCTGGCTCACCGCCCAGCTCTTGCTGCCTCGGCAATTGAGATGCAATTTGCACGAACGCCAATGATGCAATATGCATCGAAATCATTACTGTAACTTCACGTTGCACATTCACGGTTGCAAAACGACAGCACTGACGACTAAAAATACAACTCGGGTTGATTGCCGCGTGACAAACACCACTTCAGATTACAACAGCACCGTGCAGTTGGAGTTGTCTAAACATGTTAATGGGGCAGGACCCACAAAGACAAAGATCCCCCATATAGCCTTAACAGACTGTTGGGGCAAGTGCCGTTAACGAGCACCTTTGAAGGGCGGCACGGTACACGAGGGGGTTTTTGGTGGCTAACACCACGCCCGACCGCCTTTGTCTCCCCAGTGGCGATGTTTTTTTTTACACACCGCACCCAGGTACTCATTTCAGGCTGAGTCAACCTAGCGGAGGCTCAGGACCGGTTCAGATAATCGTCACTGGTGTTAGCCGTGAGCAGTAATCGAACTCGGGTCGCCGAGTTCGTGGCGCAGCGTAGCGCTAACAGCTACACTACCGCTCTCCACGCACAGACTCACCCACACAGGCACGTGTATATCTTCCGTACAGGCAGACACGCACACACGCACACACGCACACACGTGCGCAAGCACGGCCTGCAAATGCATTTGCTTGTTCAACGCAATGAGATCATCCCTTGGCAGGAGTCCCAGTCCCCTGCGTGGGGGTCCAGGCACATCCCACAGGCCAACCCCGGCCCACGTACGCACCATCACCTCCAGTGCAAACATCACTATCATCAACATCCTCCTCCTCCTCACACATCCACTTTCATCAACACCATCAGCAGCGGCAGTGTCAACATCAGCGGCGGGCCGACTGGGCAGATCGCTCGAACCGACGACGCCGGCGCGACCGGTTCTCGCGAAAGCACTCGCTCCACAAACGCCGAAGCGCCGCTCACCACCGCTCACCGCTCATCCGCTGCCCCCCCACACTCCCGCGCCCCGCACAAGTTCGCCGCTGGCGCCGCCGTCTTCGTCGGCGTCGTCGCTGTCCGGGAGCAGCTGGTGCTGAGCCCGTTCCTCACGGCAACACCACCGCCACCGCCACCGCCGCCACCGCCACCACCGCCGCCCCCACCGCCGCTCCTATTGGCCGTCATCGCGACCGCCCGGCCTCATCGTGACCTGCAGACACGCGTCCCAGGGACGTCGTCACAGTCAGCCGCCGTGGTTTAACGACGTCATCGCGGGAGCCGTCCACGCCTGCTACCGGTCACGACCATCAGCATCGTCGTCGTCGTCATCATCATCATCATCGTGATTCATGTCGAGTGTTGCGGGTCGCAGCGTGTGGGTGTGATGGACAATCTGACGAGTACTCCACCATCCCGACCACGGCCCGAACAAAAATGAAAGCTGTCGACCGAGTTTGTGTTTTCACCGCAACAACAACAACAACAGAAAATCCAACGGCTGTGTTGAAGGCGCGAGAAACGAAAAACTCGGACAACCTTTTGGTGGACGCGTCACCGCCGGAGGATCACGACCCAGCATTGCAGGAGGTTCCTGAGCCGCGTCCCCAAGGCGTCGTGCCCACACGGGCCAAGCCAAATCAGTGAATCGTGAATCGATCGTGAAAGCGCACGATTCAAATCGTCGTCATCATCGTCAAGGAGCGATCTGGCGAGCCCCCTCCACTCCACTCCGTCGTGGCCCGAGTGGATCGTTGTCAATAACATCAATAACGTCAACAACAACATCAACATCATCGTCGTCAACAACATCGTCAATAATGTCAATAACATCGTCAACATCAACATCATCAACAACATCATCAACATTGGTAACATTGGTGATGACGACATCACACATTGGCGATTTAAAAAAAAAACTGCCACCGTTATATTTCATTGCCAAGCAGGTGAGCTCGAACCCAAGCAGGCAATCGAGCCCGCGACCTCTGGATTGCAAGTCCAGTGTGCTGGCCACAACACCGCCGTCGGCATGAGAAGTGATCCCCCTCGCCTGTTACGCAGAAGGCCATGGGTTGGATCCCAGACCCCGGCGATGACTGTTGTTGCATATGTGGAGTCCTCGTGTTCTCTCTATCTCCGTGGTGGTCACGTGTATTGTTCTCCGGATTCCTCCGGTGTTGCACCCCTCCTCATTTACAATCAATACGCATTCAGATTGTTTGGCAGCTTTGCATTCCAACATGAGAAGCCAATGCGATGGTCATGCTAGCATCACGTGTGACCTCTCCATAACAGCTGAGAGTTCAGTGGGTTCTCCACCTTAATAATAATAATAATACAATTCTCTCTAGAATGTCTCCCTATTAAATGTGGTAATGAGGGTTGTTTTGGGTCCCGCCACAGAAACGTGGAATGTCCACATTTACTGCCCTCTGGCGCTGGCCGTTATGTTCCTCCCGCCAGACGTGGGCCCTCCCTCTCCAAATACAGACAAAGCACAAAGACCCCCGTAAAGCCTTAACAGACTGTTGGGGCAAGTCCTATTAGAAAAGGCTGGCACGACACACGAGGGGCTGGGTGGCCAGCACCACGTCCGACCGCCTTTGTCTCCCCAGTGGCGATGTTTTATACACCACACCAGGTACTCGTTTGAGGCTGAGTCGACCTAGGGGAGGAGGCCCAGGACCGGTTCAGATAATCATCGTCACCGATGGTATTGGCCGTGAGCGGGAATCGAACTCGGGACGCGCAGTTCCGAGTGCAGTGAGCGAACAATTGCACCAACGATCCGGTAACAAAGCTAAAAATCCCCAGTATAGCCTTAACAGACTGCTGGGGCAAGTGTTGTTAGCGAGAACCTATGACGGCCGGCACGGCACACGAGGGGGAGGGTGGCCAACACCACGCTCGACCGCCTTTGTCTCCCCAGTGGCGATGTTTACGCACTGAGTCGACGTGCATACACACAGGCACATCATGCACACACAGACACGTGCACACAAATATGCGCTCGCACGCGCACACGCCGCCCCCATCCCAAACAGCTCCCCCCCCCCCGAACCCTACTGTATTGTGCAGGCTTCAAGAGAGAGGCTCTTTTGTACCCGGGCAGAGAAAGAGAGCGGAGGATGGGGAGAGAGTTTAATGTGAGAGAGAGTTTCAAAAAACTGAAATTCTTCGGCCTTTTGTTTGCACGCGGAGAGAGCGAGGTTCCGGGGCTGCGACTTTCCCTGCTCTCTGCCCGTGCTCTTCCCTCTCTCTCTCTCCCATCACTATCCTCCCACTCTCCCATCGCCACCCCCCCCCCACTCTCCCATCGCCCCCCCCACT
>JAAXLI020002634.1:0-12651 GCA_014621495.2 Entosphenus tridentatus | reverse complement strand
TGACGCTGTCTTTCCGACAGACCTGTTTTTCACCTGAGGACGGCTGCTTGCGTTGTGGCCGAAACGTCGTGAAAATTGTTATTTTTGTTATTTTATTATTTCCCTTCTACCTGACTTTACCGAAAGAACCAAGAAGATGAATCTCTGCAGTCACGAAAGCTTTAAATCGAAGCTTAATAGCTCATCGGGTTCCTCTGGTACAAATCAGTATTCTGATTCTGTATGTTATTTGTATGTCGGTGTGCGAAAATGTGTAGTGTCTTTGTGTTGGGTATGATGTCAGCTGTGGTAGGCGTCTGTGTGTATGTGCATCTATGCAAGGGGGTCAGCGGTCGTGTAGCGGTTAGCGCTACGCTGCGCTACGAACCCGGCGGCCCGAGTTCGATTCCCGCTCACGGCCAACACCGGTGACGATTATTTTAACGGGTCCTGGGTCTCCCCTAGGTCGACTCAGCCTCAAATGAGTACCTGGTGTGGTGTGTAAACATCGCTACTCGGGAGACAAAGGCGGCTGGGTGTGGTGCTGGCCACCCACGCCCTCGTGTGCCGTGCCGGCCTTCATCGGTTATACAGGGGGTCTTTGTCTTTGTATTTTGCATGTTGTGTGTATTTGTGTGAATAGCCATGTATATTGTGTGTAGCGTTGTTTGTTGATGTTATCGTACTGCTTGTGTTTGTTGTGCGAGTGTGCGCGGGTGCTGCACACTGCCGAGTTGTAAAGCATCGTAAAGCACCGTGCGAATGTGTTTGTACAATGTGTGTGATGTGTGTGTGCACGCGTATAAACACAGCACTTGTCCAACACTGCCTTGTGGAGTGGTGGCTGGCGCAATGGGTGTAGCATATACTGCACCATGAACCCGGTGTCCGAAGTTCGATTCCCGTTCACAGCCAATAATAGTAGCAAATATCGGAACTGGTCCTGGGCCTCCACTAGGTTGACTCGGCATGGTGCTGGTCACCCACCCCCTCGTAGGTGCTCACGAACAGCACTTGCCCCAAAAGTCTGTTAAGGTTATATGGGGGATCTTTGTCTTTTGTGTAAACACAGCGCTTGTTAAACACTGCCTTTAGGCTGCACCATTTATTTCTTTTACGGAGGCCTCAGTATGTTTTGGAGGAGCACTCTCTCTCGGTTGCAGCCCAAAGTACGCCTCAACTGTCCTGATGATCACCAATAAAGGTGACGCCGATATGCACTCGCAGCGTTGCTGTGCCCCAGCTAAGCTGTTGAATAATAACAGGCGCCGCTTTACGATCATCTACGCGTGGCTAATCGAGTCTGATGTGTGCACCGGACGTGCAAATCTCACCGATCGGTGTCTTGTGCTGTGGACTGTTCCCCATGATTTGGCTTTGTTGCCCGAATGTGCCCGGAGGCACAGCGCCACCGACGCTGCTCGTTGTTGCCGCCTGTTGACGAAGTTCGCGGTTCGAATCCAGCCGGAGGTTCCCCCCCCCCCCCCCCCGGTTATTAGCGCGTATGTCTGATTCGCAAGTGGACGTTTAAACATCCCGTGCTGAGAAGAAATAAATAAATACATTGAACAAAAACCTCGGTCGAAGAAGAGTCGGCCGTTGCGTGCCAGGGCGGCACGGTCAAAATTTGCCGGAGTTTGAGATAAGAATTGAAGCACGTGTCGCTTTATTGTGAATAAAGCCGCAGTTTGGCCGGATCCTGCATCGGGGCCTGGTGAGGGTAAACCAGCTGAAGTAGCGTTGGTGTGGGTGATGTCACTTGTGGCGGCACACGCGCCGCGAGCGTGCGTGCGTGCGAGCGTGCGTGCGTCGCTGGTTGCGCTGGCTTGCCGTGTGGGGTTTATAGCGCGAGGGCCCCATCAGGCGAGTCCAATGCACTTAATTGAATGATTGATGGCTTCCCATGCAATTTACATTCAATCTGTCAACCTGCCCGCAACGGGCGTCTGGAAAACCGAGGGTGACTCATTTTGCCGGCTCTCCGTGGCTATTTAATACGGCGCTCAGACACCCTGTGCAGGTGGGCATAAGGGTTCGCTTTGTGTGTGCCCGCGCACGTGTGGAGCGCGCGAGCGGTGTGCTGTGCGCCCTACCGTACGCACAGCGCCGTTTGCCGCTTTGCAAACCCTTACCGTGAACTTGTAAATGCGACTGACCGAAGTGTAACGGGGTTTATTCTGTTCTTGCCTACGGCATCATATACGTTGAGGAGCCGAGTGCCGATGTCTGCGAGCCACGAGAGGGCTTGCTGCTCCTTCTCCGTTGAAAGGACGCCAGGCTACAGCGGTTTACTATATTGTCCATTGTGTGGGCTGCGTGGCCACGTCGCACTGTGTCTTGTCTTAATGCATCTCTTTAACTCTCCATGGGTCTTTGTGTATCTCTCTGGGGTGCCGCGGTGGCGAGATGTTAACTCCCTCGCCTGGTATGCAGGCGGTCGTGGGTTCGATCCCGACTCTGACGCCTGCTGCTGTATATTTGGAGTTTGCATGTTCTTCAAATCTGCCGCGCGTGAGTTGCAAAATGTCCCGAGCTTCTACGTAAAACTGGCCGCCGTTCCAGCAAAAAAAAAGTGGCGGAGTGACGGACAGAGTGGTCAAACTCCCGCAAGGCCGGTGGCCATCTCTACATTGGCAGATCTAAGCCACCGGTGGAAATTCCACGTTGCTATGGGGGTGGCCGGTTTCCCCATAGGACAACCACTGTTAGCGTCTCCCAACAGAGTGGTGCTGAAGTGGATTGGATTCGTGCTGCACTGGTTCGGCTCAGTCTCTGCCCCTTCTGGAGATCACTTCTCTCCCGACGTAGCCCCCTTTGATACGGTCTCCCGTGCACCCGTTAATCTCGCGCTATCTTTTCTCCTCTTGCGTCTTTGTCTCCCTCGCTGTCCCTCGCCTCCCGTTATCTCCCCGTCTGTTAGCCGTGACGTTGTTTTGTGTCGCGCGCGACACAAAACCGCGCGTGTTTCCTCGCCCTCAGATCCCACCTCGGCGGTCAGAGATTACCGCCTCTCCCCCCCCCCGCCGCCGTTGTAGGACAAACCCCTATCCACACGTTTCACGGCAAGCCTTATGTGGCCACGCTCGCCTCGGCTCGACAGGAAACGTGCCGGTAAACTCCACAGCTGGGATCTCTGCAATGCTGTCCCCCTGCTCCGGCCGGCGGTGGCGGCGTTGATTTCGGCCCGCTCGCGAAACGGGCGCGGTCGCCGTCATCGCCCGTCCTCCCGCCGCTCGCCCCGCCGCCCTGTCTGCCGTGTTGTACATCGTCGTCGCATATTAATGCCGTTTCCAGCGCAGATTTATCTCCAGCCGTTTGCGTCCCCTTTCATGTATTTTTCTTCCCAAGGAGAGCGTTTTAGCATATTCATTGATATGCAAATGCACCTCCTCTCTGGCTAATTTAGTGGATGGTAATGCATTTTTATCAGTCGCTTCTATTTTTGGGCGCTGCCAAGCATTCGCATTCTCGAATAAGAATTCTGTAAAAAAAAAAAGTGACGAATGGTGGGAGGGGGGACAATGGGCTTGCCTGATCCCCAGCCTTTATAGGGGGGGCAGCGATCGCTCACGGCTCCGTCCGCACAGACGCCTGCTCTGCCTTGCCGCTCTCTCGCGTGAGTGGAGAACACGCGATCCACCGTTCGCCCGTCCTTCGGGCCCCTCTGTCATCGTTAGCAGAATTTGGGTTAAATCATCATCATCATCATCATTGTCGACAAGGCCAGCACCTCTCAACTGCTGTCTTCATGACCACGCCTCCCCCCCCCAAACCTCCCACCCATCCCCCCTACCCCCCACCCACGATTCTCCACCTTTTCAAGGGAAGCAGCAAGAAGCTCCCGGGTTCCTTTCCCGACTTTGCCGTGTGGAGTTTGTGTTCTCCACCGGTTCTGCATGGGTGTCCTCCTGGTCCCCCCCTCTCCTCTCCCGCCCCCCCATAACTAAACAAAACTGACAATGTCAGCCTCGGTTCAAATTTTTCACACAAATCAGAAAAATTAACCACAAATTTCTCACGGAGCATTCATAACCACCACCCGCCCAGCGTCGCCGAGCCAGCTGTTGGGTCGCCGTGTGACACGCAGGGACAGCTGCCAGTAGGGGGACCTGCGCCGCTTACAGACGTTTCGCCGAGCGACTGAGCGCAACTGTACAGCGTGCACGTTCGTTCGTCCGCAAAATAAGGGCACCGTTCACCGCACGCTGCTCCTTGATGCTCGGTAAATCGCCGGAAGCTGGGAAACTCTCTGCACTCTACCGTGGGCTTGTCGCATCGCAGAACCGCAGAGCCGTGAGAGATCCTCTTCTGCTGAGCAATGAGGTAGTGAAACAAGTAGGTTTGTAACCCATCAGTTGTTCGTCTTCATTTTTCGCGACCGTTCGCTCTGAGCAGCGCAACCTTCCTCCCGCGCACGGAAGCACACAACCGGGAGTTGCCCGAACGTCTCAAGACAACATGCCGCTGACGCTGTTCAAAAGGGGACGCTCAGTACCGAAGTACAAGTTGAGATAATGAATGCAGCGTGCCCGCCTGATTCCACGATTCAAATAGCTCTCTCTGTATTTGGTAGCTCGGGACTATTTCATACCGCGGTTGCAAGGTCTGGCCATAGTTAAGAAGCGAGGTGCAGAGGAGGTGATGTCATTAATAGTGATTACCGCACACGCTGATCTTTATCACCGGACAGTGCAGATGCCCCACTCTAGATGCACGGAGCCCATCTGGGCAGAGCCTCGGCATGCATTAGTCGTGCATTTGATGTAAGCAAGCACTTTGTAATTAAGGCTAACTCTCGGAGGACCAGGCTAAATTTGCCCCGGGGCTGTGTGGCGTTTTGTCAGCTCGTGAATCTAAAGGTCTCCTGCAGTTGTGGCATTGCGGCTATAGTCCGGCCGTAGCTACCGCCCCGCTGCTACATCTCTGCAACCTCCGGCATCAGCAGCAGCAGGCAGCAAATTTACGCTGCAGGCAAAGCGTGCGCTGCCCGTTTAGCACTGGCCCGACTCGTTCCGCATCGTCCAACCGTTCCACAGGCCCCACGGGCGTGGAGGATGGGCAGCGCGCGAGCGCCTCGCCGGCGCGTGCCGTGCGTCTGGCCCAGAGTGACGGCGGCAGTGCGTCTCGCATTCCTCGCAGCCAGCCTGTAATTTTGGAGTCTAGACGGACGGCCCGGCAGCGCACGCACGCACGCACGCACGCGGTTTGCTCATCTCGACAGCGGGGCCTGTCGCCCGTCTCCCGCCCGCGGCAGCAGCGGCAGCGGTGGCGGCGCCCGCCAATTAACTGGAGCCGCGCGACGACCCCCTTTTGCACGTCGGGGCCAGCGGGGCGAGTGCAGCGGCAGAAGAGACAGGAGGCGAAAGGTGCGCCCCATGTCATTGATATCTCTCGCACCGGCTGAGCGATATCTCACGCACCGGCTGCGCGAGATATCAACGTCGGGGGCCCCCGCCGTACCTTTGCCCCCTCTCGAGGGCATTCGTGCCGACTCTTCCGCGCTCAGTCCGCAGACGTCTTGCAACAGACAGGAATGCCTGCGCTTGACCCACCTCGCCACCACCCGCGGACCTGCCGACCGACTCTCACTGCAGTGAACCCATGCCATCGTTTCGACCGTCGTGCCGGGACATGGGAATGGAACCGGTGGACCCTCTGGATCGCGAGTGTCCAGCGCCGCTGTCCGCTAAACCCACGGCAGCTCCCCCACAGCGGAGTGTTCACCGAAGCCGCGCTCGTGTCGTTTGGGCCGCCCTCCTCCTCCAGCAGCTGTCGAGGTTGCCCTGGTTACCGTCATTCGCGAAATGCGGTATACATCTTTGTGCTCTGCGAAGTGTCTCGGAGATTTGAATATAATTTTAAGGAGAGTCCTGCTGGTGACGTGAGGCTATTCGGGTGTTGTTGCGCAGAGAGCCTGGGGAAAAGCCACACACGTACGAGTGGGAAGCACTCGGTGATCGCACGAGCAGGTCTGACATGTACCGTACTTGCTGTACTGCATTCTGACTGCATTCTGACAGGCCACCGCCTCACTGGCCAGCTGTTGGGAGTCATGGACCTCGTCCTTGTGTCGCCCGTAAACCTCACTGCCAAGTGGCTGGATTACAGTGATGCCCAATTGTGCGCAGTTTAATTCTTATTTGAAGGTGTGTGTGTATATTATACTGGTAGGAACCTCCTGGTTACACCAGCCCACAGGGGATTATTGTGTCCGTCGTGCAGGGAGGGGCTGGGTGGGGAGGGAGGAGCTGGGTGGGGAGGGGAGGGTGGGGCTGGGTGGGGAGGGGCTGGGTGGGGAGGGGCTGGGTGGGGAGGGTGAGGAGGGGGAGGGTGGGGCTGGGAGGGGTGGGGCTGGGTGGGGAGGAGCTGGTCACCCCGTGGTGCCCTTATAAAACTCAACGTTTAACCTACTCACACCAGCTTGTGCCCGCCCTCACAGTCGGGCATATTTGCGGAATACACCACGCCGCCGTTGATGTTCCTACCAGCTCCCTCCGCAGGAATGTGTTCTATATATGTGTATGTATGTACAGAACATGGTGTGTGTATATATGTGTGTGTGTGTGTGGACCGGTGCCGCAGAGGTTAGGGCACTGTGCTACGGACCCTGTGACTTGAATTTCATTCCTGGCCACGGCCAACACCAGTTACGATTATCTGATACGATCCTAGGCCTCCTCTAGGCCGACTCAGCCTTAAATGAGTATCTGGAGTGGTGTGTAAACATTGCCACTGGGGAGACAAAGGTGGTTAGACAAGGTGCTGCCCACCCACCCCCTCTTGTGCCATGCCGGCCTTCATAGGTGCTCGCTAACAGCATTTGCCCCAGGTTTGTAACACAAAGCTCTTATACCATTTGCATACACAGATGTCCTGTTGTGAGACATGCAGAGTATGTGTGGCCGTCTGGAACGCCCTTTCTTCCGATATTAAGAAGCCACCAGACCTCTGCCTTTTAAAATAATCTCGATTGAGAACTAATCTCTTTCGAACTGCTTTTGGTGTTTCGTGTTGTTGCCTCCCCCCCCCCCCCACTGGGACCTCCGATTAGCACGGTTAGCTACGTACAGTGCGAAAAAAGTTCAACGTACACGCTTACGTATGCACACAGCACGAGTAGTGCCTGGCCCGGTGCGCTCACAACCCTTGCACCACCCCTCCCTCTGCGTGTATAAAACGCCGAGGGGATCCACGTCGACATTTGCCTTGCCTTAATTTTTTCGACTCGGTTGACCCTGAAAAAAAAACCCTCATTGCGTAACTTTTAGTCGTGGCAGCCCATCGGCAACTTGGTTCCCATGAGGTCAGCCTGTGCATTATGCCTTGACTGCCATGCACACAAACACCGAGGCAGTGTTAATAAACTTGAACTAAAATATATTTTTTATATTTTACCAGGTAAGGCCCCACTGAGCTACGTAGCTCTCTTTCAAACGATAGCTCGACGAAGTGGCTTATCATCACGTTGAAATTTATAGTAGCAGTCATGTACGCGGAATGCACGTTGATTCTAAATGTGGAGGGAAAAACCGTAGGAGCCGGAGAAAAATCCTCGCGACCTCGGGGAGAAAGAGACACAGGTGTCAGGGTCGGGATGGAACCCACGACATCCTGTATACCAAGCGAGGTAGTTAACATCTCGCCACAGTTATCAAGCAGGGTTGCCCAGAGGTTTCCGGGGGGGCGGGGGGGTAGCCCTTGTTCACGATCCACTTGCCCATGGTGGGGCCCTCTTTCCTGTGAGGTCTGGAGCTCTACATTGCTCCCTAGTGCTGCCCTTCCCTCTGGGCAGCCCTGTTGCCATGTGTCCAGGCACACGGCCTCTGAGCCGCTCGCATTGTCGTGCTGAGCAGACCTGGAGAGCAGAGGCCAACGTTGCAGCTGTCCTCTGTCGAATGTGGACCGTGGCGTGGTGTTGGCCAGGCGGCTCGGAGGGACGATAAACACCGGGTCGGACCACCAAGCCGGCACCACGGAGATCTTGAGTTCAAATGGAGCAGCTATCCACGATGAAAAACTTTTATTCTGTGTTTACTTGGAGGAGACAGTGTTGGGAAGGAGGCGAATTGTCCTAGAAACAGGATCTGCAGAGGCGCGTTCCCACGCTTTCGTTTAGCCTGCGTGCAGACGGAACCATTGGGAAATTTTCCATCAAACTGAGATATTTGCCGTCCTGCATGCACGCGTATGTATGCTCATCGGAGTTATGGGGGAAGGACAAAAAACTAAGCACAAAAAGCAGTTCTCAAGAAATGTGTTTTCAATATAGATGATTTAAAAGTTAATTGCTCCAGTGGCCTTCTAATGTTGGAAGGAAGAGCGTTCCAGACGGCCGTAGAAGCGCATCTGAAAGTGCGCGATGCGGTGACCGCCTTTGTTTGATGGTTAGCCAAAGTGCGATGCGCGGAAGAGCGGAGTTCGCGTGGTGGTTTCTGCTCCTTGACGAGATCAGCGAGGCGTTGCGGTTTGTTTGTGGCAAGCGCGTGCGTGTGCGCGCGCACTCATTTGTATTTTTCCGACATCAAACTACTGTGGCGTAACTTTACAAGGCTTTTACCCGTTTTGCTCATATATATATGTAGGCTGTCGATATCAGGCCTTGGGCTTATTGAGTACCGTCCCTGCGACTTCTCTCCGTGGCCTAACGTCTGCGCTCTGCTCTGATCCTCTCCGCCAGCAGGGAAAGCGGCGGCGGCAGCGGCGGCAGCGGCGGCGGCGGTGGCGGCGGCAGAGGAGCGGGGATCGACGTTCTCCCCCTACAGCCGGGAGCCCAGCAGCATCCAGTGCCACCCTGTGAGTCGCTCGCACCCTCCCCCCTCCCCCCATGCATGTGCGTGCGTGCGCGCGTGTGCGCGTGTTAATGGCAGCACCGGGGGAGACAAAGGCGACCCGATATGTTGCTAGCCCACCCTCCCACCCTACTGGACATGTGTGAAAAAGAGCTTCACAGCTCATCGGGTTCCTCCACTCTGAATACTCATTCTGGTGACGGTAACGGAGGGGTATGATGCGCTGTGAACCCCATGACTTTTGAGATGTGCTTGCCGACCGTCCACACTTTGAGTGTTAGATGATGTCATCAGAGATGATGATGTCATCAGAGATGATGTCATCAGAGATGATGATGTCATCAGAGAATGTGATGTCATCAGAGATGATGATGTCATCAGAGAATGTGATGTCATCAGAGATGATGATGTCATCAGAGATGATGATGTTATCAGAGATGATGATGTCATCAGAGATGATGGGACCCGGGTCGACCCGCCCGGTGGCAACGTGTGAATATCGGCGCGGGGGAGATGCCGGTGACCGGACACGTGCCGGCCGCACCACCGCACTGTGTGCCACGCGAACCCCCAGCAAGTGTTCCCCGAGCCTCGGTTTCCTCTCGCATCGCCAGCGTGTCCGGCGCTTCGCTGCGATGTTGTTGGCGTTTGCAATAAAAGGTAGCGGGTTTCCCCCCCACCCCCCCCCTCTCGTTAAAGAGCTGCACGTAGCTGAGCGGAAGGAGAGGGCCATTTGGGAATGTCGTTCGTTGACATCGTTGATGAGTTGGGGGTGGAGAAAAAAATGGCTGCTCCCAGTGGGACTCGGAGATCCTTCTGGGTCAAAGCCAGGAGTCAGATTATTCGCTGGGAAATTTGATGACCCGCGAGGGCGGTGTCAGGGAGGGGACCCGTGCTGATCCTCACGCCGTTGCCAGGGCACTGGGCGGAGATTGGCACCGTTGGCTACGTACGGTGTGAAAGAAGTTCTACTAACGGGCGTGTGTCCATGCGCAGTTGCGGTGGCGGGCGAAGGACGGCCGTAAGGTTTTGTCTACAAAATGCGTAAACTACGCGGACATTACAGCTGTGTGTCTTCTCTTGTTAGCATCTGTCGCAGATGAAATCCCCCGTTTATGCTTTGCGTGTCTAATCACAGAGCAAAGTATCGTTTTTGTAAACGGTAAAGACACGCCAAGTTGCAGCGCTGCAATTTCTCGCTGACGCCATTGCTGGCCGTTGACCCTCTAGCCCCACCTTGATCAGCTCGCACTCACCAACGCGGTGAAGTATGGTCAGCGAACCATGAGAAGGCCGTCATCCAGCAGTAGATTGACGAAAGGCTGCACACGTTAAAGGAAATTGATTGCCACGCCACTGTTGATCGACGGACTCCCACTGTAGAGGGACCATTTAGAGGGTTAGTCTTGCCCTTACTCTTTGGTTCTTTCGGTAAAGTCACGTAGGTGAAAAGAAAAATAAGAATAAAAAATCGAAATGACAATTTTTTTAATTTAAATTTTTTCTTCTTTTTTTATTTTCACCTACGTGACTTTACCGAAAGAACCAAAAAGTATGGATCCTTGCAGTCACGAAAACTTCAAATCTAGGATAGTTTTGCCCTTCTCTTCCACACTGGTCAGATGTCTTCAGAGGGGATAGAAACACCCACGTTGTACCCCCACCACACACATGTTGCCACCGTGACGCGCCGCTCGGCCAACTGCAGCTCGGGATTGTTTGTCAGCGTTGTGCAACTGGACAGCTGTGGAAAAGAGCTTCATAGCTCATCGGATTCCTCCGGCATAAATTGATTTTCTGATTCTTGAAAAGTCCGTCGTTTTTTTATAGCGCTGGTATTTGTTTGGTCACTTCATTTGGTCGTACGTTTATTTTTCCCTATTTGGCTAGTTTGACTCATGTTTAGTGTCCTGCGCGATATTGAACAATATGGGGTGGAGTGGTGGCGCTGTACTTAGCGCACTGTACAGCGAACCCAGTCCTGGGTCACACACTTTTATCACTCTGCACTGACCAGCGTGGTGAAGTATGGTCAGCTTGAAATGCAATCTGAACATATCTGGGGCATTTTATTTACAGAATAAACGTCACACTAGACGATCTGAAAAGGTCTTGTCTGGAAACTTGGAAGATGTCCTGGCTGGGGAAGGGTTGCCACTGGTGCCAAACACGGGAAGTTCTACAAGAGATGTGATAAAGGCGGGCAGCCCTGCGACATTTCAAACCGTGATTCACTTGGGACGTACTCCTTGCGGGGTCAAAACAGTACTAGTATCCTTTATTTAACCAGGAGATGAACATCCTTGAACCTTTGAGACACATGGAACGTTGCATATTTTGCAAGGGCACGTTACAGTATCTGCTCTTTGCAGTGGCCGTACAAAGCACCCACAATTACGACGTCATTCGTGGTCTGCGCGAGAACGCGCTGCAATATCGCGCGCTAAATGCACCGTATGCGTGGGGGGGTGGGGAGCCTGGGGTGAGTGGGGGGTGGGGGGGTGCTGGTTGGGGGTGGGGGCCTCGGGTGATCAAGCGCAGAGAGCCGCGGGGCCGCCTGCACCACAATGCGTAAGCGATACGGCTCGCCAGCCCGCCCAGCTCCCTTTCGTTTCGCGTGCCAAGCCCAGGGCTCGCTGACGCACGCACGCACACGCACACGAAAGCACACACGCGCGCGCCACCGTTGTCCACGGCGCCTCGCAGAACGTGGAATGCGTTGCGGCGGGGGTTGCCGTTAGGCTCGGGGCTCCCGGCGGGCGCCCTTTTGTGTTGCGCCGTGGGCTGCTCGCGCGGGCGACGTCTTTGGTTGTACCGTACTGCGGCGCGTCGTGCTGCTCTCCGCGGTTGCCGACGGGCCGGAGGGTGGCGGCTCCCTGGGCAGCTTTTCCACTGGGTCCGAGAGAGTAAAAAAGTGATTTCGTGGGCAAGCGAGCCATATTAAGGCAATTGGGTTTGCTCATTTCCCGTTTACAGACCGGAGCCACGGTTGGGGAAATTCCACATTCCTATGGCAGGGGGTGAGTATCCATAGGACAACCGCTGTTGACTTCCTCCCCGCAAGAGTGGTACTCATTTTATTGGTCCCCCCTCCGGAGGTGATGATTGTCTGAGTCGACCCCCAGGCAGGATTTGAACTCGCAACCTCGTGAGTGCGAGCCGCTCGCTCGCCCCGCCGCCGATTCACCCGGCCTGACTTCCTCTACCCGCTTTGACAAGCGCTTTGGCCAATGTTGAAATGTTTTCCCTTTACAGTTCTCGCAAGTCACGCTTCAATGCGTGTGTGCCTTCACCCTCGTTCGTCAGCGTGGAGCACTTTTCCAATCCCGGGTTTTTTTGGTTTCCATTACTGGTTGGCTAAAGTGTGAGTATTTATGATTAATCTAGCCCTTCCCCCTCCCCCCCACAACGGGGGGAGAGACTTCTTGTGGTGGATCAACCAATCGGTGCCTTTAGAGGCCTCGGTCTGTTGTCCTGCAAGGGTCTGCCCTGCGCAAATGTGTCACTTTCCCGTAAGCTGCGCAGCTTTGGTCACACTCGGCCGTGCCGACTATGCCGGCACGGCCGAGTGTGGCCAAAATAAGTCCCAGGTTCAGTTTGATGCATCGTTGTGTTTCTTGTGCAGCAATTACAGTATGGAGCGGGTAGAAACTAGAGAGAACTCTGGGTACGGCCATGGCAGTTGTGACCTTCCACCTTGGCTCGAGATACTTCGAGAAAGTGATTGTTCCAGAAGGGTTTAGGTACAGGATAGAGAAGCTCTTGGGGTGGAGATCACCGCAGTGGCGAGATGTTAACTACTTGGCCTGGTATACAGGAGGTCGTGGGTTCGATCCCGACCCTGACGCCTGCTGTATATTTGGAGTTTGCGTGTCTCTCTCTC
>JAAXLI020002633.1:0-12654 GCA_014621495.2 Entosphenus tridentatus | reverse complement strand
CTGTTGGAGCTGCATGGGCAGGGGACATGGAACGCATCCTTCATCCCAGCACCTGCACCAACCACAATCACCACCACAACAATAACCAAAACAACCATAAAATAACCACAACTATAACCACACCTCAAATTAGCACGGTTAGCTGGGTACAGTGCGATAGAAGTTCAAAATACATACAACTACCATAAGAACCATAATACCCACCTACACCACAACTATGACAATTGTAGAGGTGTAGTGGGTGACATCACGTCACGCGCGCCCTCGGGGAGAGTGGCGTCGCGGGACGTGACGTCAGGCGGGCCGTGGAGGACGATGACATCTTGCCCCCAGGGGGGTATTTAAAGGGGGACCCGGGATGGAACCGGGGGTCGTCGGGGGTAGAAGTGGGGACTCGGCGAGTTGATCCTCACACGAGGCTAGGGGAGCCTACTCCGCCCGACCGGCCGAGTTTGGGGGTGGTCCCGGGCCGGGGCAGGGTGGAGAGGCAAGTTAGCCGGGGTGTAGGGATCCCAGTACCCTGTCCCCTGGGGAGTTATTGGCTAGGGGGGTGCTGGTTCGGCGTAAGCCTTATCCACCTGGCATAAGCCCTGAACAACTTGACGTAAGCCCTTAAATAAACGTGGCGTGAGCCCCTAACAGCAACCTGCCTCGGAGTCATAAATTGCACTTCAACACAATTATAACAACAAATATAACCACAAATGTCAATGAAACCACCCCGAAGCGACCGAGGGAAAGAAGATTGAATGACCCTATTAGAGCCTGGTAAATTTTAGAGAGAGAAATAGTTTGAGAAAACAAAATTTTGCGAATCTTTTGGAAATGTAATGTAATATGCAACACAGAGACACACACACAGAGAGAGAGAAAATGGCCTATTTCTCTCTCTAAAATTTACCAGACTTTCATAGGTCCATTTGCTCTTTCTCTCCCCCGGCCGCTTCTGGGTGGATTTTCACACATCTCTCTGTGTGTCTCTGTTCGTAAAATTTCACACTTAACTTCCAATTATAGAAATCTTTGGAGATTGTAATCAACCAGGCTATGTGTTAACTGTGTGTTAGCCGACTCTCTGTGTTGCATTACATTACATTTCCAAAAAAATTTCTACATTTAGTTCTCAAACTATTTCTCTCTCTAAAATTTACCAGGCTCTCATAGGGCCATTCGATCTTCTTTCCCTCAGTCTCTTTGGGGTGGATTCATTGACATGCTAATTTCTCTGCTCCAACAGCTGCTCCAGCAGACCCACCTCTCTCTCTGCCCCCCCCCCCTCTCTGTGTCTGTGTTGTCTCTCTCTGCTTGTGTGTCTGTTTGTGTGTCTGCGTGTCTGTGTTTTGTCTCTCTCTCAAATTTAGTTCTACCTGATGACGGTTGCTTGTGTTGCAATCGCAACGTCGTACTCTTATTATTTTATTATTTTCTTTCTACGCAACTTTACAGAAATAGGCCGTAAGGTGAACTAGGAAAAAGTGGCTAGAAAATTATTATCGTTCCCACACCGGTGAACTACTTTTTAAATGATTTTTTTGATAGACAAAACCATTTTCGACTTTATGTTAAAAGTTCTCCGCAAAATACCCTGCAGTTTTTTTTCAAAATCCATAAATGTATATAATTGTGAATTGGAAAAAACGAAAATCTTATGCTGCTGGTTTTGTTTGTAACTTTATTTATATACATTTTAGCAACACCAAATATATCTCAAACTGACACTTATACATGTACCTAAACACTTGAGACAGGTTTTGGTGCATTATATACTCAAGTGTGAATGTAGACCATGAAATATGGCACATTTGTAGAAAATATGCTTCAACTTCACGGATTGGCACTAAGCAAAATTAAACATAAACATTTTAAATTTAGCAAAACTGTGATGTTTTGTACATCTAAATTTTCAGTAGGTACTGTGTAATCACAGAAAGATACAAATATAAGCACACTTTGGCCCAAGTTGGCTGAAATTACTTGAAATGCTACACTGTCCCCTTGTTTTGGAATGCTGCCAAAAAAATACAATTCTACCACAGATTCTTTACAGCTCAAAATCACCTTAAATTATAACACAGCGCATATTTACTCATCGGTATCATCCCTATCACTAGCAGAGCCATCATCCCATGTAGGTCTTTCTTCTGTTTCCTGTGAAACATTTGCACAATTTTGGCACTGACATAAATCAGTACAAGACAGTCTTGCAGACATACAGGAACATCTTCCAGTCTCACATTTGCTATGCTTGCAACTGCAGTCGACTGCCTGCAACACACTTTCAGGGGCAGGATTTCTAGTCATCCAGGTCACTGTTAACTCACCATCCTCGAGGTGCCATCCATTGCCAACGGGTGAAGAGGCACACATTATACCTTTTCAGAGAATGTCTCATTATGGCTGCTTGGTAGTTTGCCCTTTTGCAGTGTTGGTACAGGGCGTCACTTGTCGGGGGCATGGATAGTTCTGGAAAAGCTGACAATGCCATACAGAATGCTTTGTATCTTACATCGTTCACATTTTCGGCAGATGACTGGCCATACAGGTGGCACACATATGTGCAAAGTAGCTCAAAGGTAGACTGGTCTAGGTTAAAACTGCTACCCAGATTTGTAAAAGCAGTCAGATATTCCTCTTTCTCACGAGCAACAGAAAATGCCTTTCTTTTGCCTTTGCCATAAAGGGCACTTGTAGAGTCACAACCTGAGAAGGTATGGATCCCAATAAGTGCCAAACAGACACTTGTGCCAAGAGCTGACGTCATCTTAGCTAAGTCAAGGAGCCTTGTTTTGTTGCCAACCCCCGTGAAAAAAATACAACCTACATGGTAAATCTGGCTGCAGACTTAAAGCAATCACTGCCACATCAGTATCAGGGCTCTTGATGACTACAGTTTCATGTTCCTGTGCAGCATATTGTGCATGTAAAAACACCCTGGTGTCACATTCCTCATGATCACATGTCAGATCTTCAACAGCACTGAGAGTATATAAACCCTCCATTACAGTCACGCAGTGACACAGGTCTCCATGTGCTATGTACAAGCTTAAGTCCTTTCCCACAGTGGTAAGATCAGCCTCTCACCACACAACATAGAGGAATTCTGCCAGTGTTTGTTTGTTCCATCTGATAGAAACTTTTTTCCATTGTGTTGGTGTCTTCTGATCCCGTCCATAAATTTTCACCAGTTGTGTACCACCACCAGCTCTACGTGACCGTTCTAGGTTTTTAATACTAATTTTTGGATAATGGTCAATCACAAAGTCTATCCGTGTACAGTTGTGTTTCAGAGAAAGTTTGACTATGTACTGCAGTATGGTCTCTGCAAGCTCTCCAAAGGTACTTGGTATTGACCGAATGGCTTGAATGACTGCCATGCCATCAAAGAAAATAGCTCCATCTGTTGTAACTTTGTCAACTAAACAGTCTCCACCTTTGGTTTCCAATAAATCCATAAGAGCTGATTTGTTTGCTTTAGCAAGTGAACCATCAGCACTGCCTAAAACATATGACACAGTTCCCAAGGAGTAAGACAGAATTTCCCGCAGGTCAATTTTTCTACTTTGACCTATGACGAGTAATCTTTAGAATAGTTTCTTGTCGGCATGTGGAATCACTTCCTTGCCTGCTGCAGATTTCTTCTTTGTCTTTGCATGGTCACTAAATGTCTTCAGTTTTTGTGTTTTGATGGGAGCAAATATGTCAACTGATGGTGATAACAGTCTTTGGTCCATAAACTGTTTGACAGCATTTTCCCCCTTTTCCAGAGCTGCGAGCAAATCCCACATGATTTCTTCAGCTGCTACTGTCCCAGAGCTAAGACACACAATGCCATCATGGTGTGTGTCAAAAGGATTCAGCATGGAATCTAGGGTGGAAATTATTCTGGTCACAGCCCTTTCATCAGCATGAATTCGTGTGCTGTCAAGGTCTTTTCGTTTCCTTATATCTGGAGATTTACCTGCCATTGCCTCACATTGTCTTGCTATGGCAGCCCTTTCATGTTGCGACAATATCCAGCGATATACTGCAGCCCGATTCTGTGTTAACCCTGTCCAACCACCCTTTGTCTTGGAATCTCTGTTGCATGTTTGCTCAATGGCCTGGTCACAAGCAATCGAGGCAAATCCATTGACACTTTGACGTTGGACAGTCCACTGGCCTTTAACACTGAGCTCACTGTGGCAAGAAGGATGTGTGAGGGGCAAATTGATCATTTCCAGCCAGTAAGAAGATAAATACCTAGCATAATTTACACGATCGCACGCAAAAAACTATGCCATCATCAAGCGCACTGTTGACAGGTGAAGCTGCCAATCCGATTCTCGTGTTGCTCTCACAAATAGAAGGAGTATCCGTACCATGTCGATGTATGAACTCCAGAAGGCAAACGTTGGGTTTTCTGCACTTCTTCTTTTAACAAAGTCTTCATATTTCGAACGCATTTTGTCAAATATCTCATTTGCACACAAAACAACCATTGTTCTATCCGGGAATGCACATTTGATCTCATTGATGACATCCAGACAGTCATATCTCTCCTCTTGTGGCAGAGAATCTAAGAAGATGAGAAGTCTCATGCGTTGCAGACTCTCATACAGAAGTTTGTGTGCCCTCATGCTGCGGTTGTAATGATGACCACTGATCACTCCATTGATGGATCCTGGGGCAACAACTTTGGACTCAATGAGTATGTCTTGCAGTCCTGCATCTCAAAACCTTTTTCCTAGAATGCCTTGGTAGGACATGCATGTGTGAAATTCACCTAGTCTAATCACTTTACGCTGAGTAAAGTCATCATCTTTCCAGCGGATTTGCTGAGCTTTGTCATATATAGCTTCGTCAAAAACTAACACTATATGGTCCAGTTCTAGCTGATTATAAATTTGGACACTTCGCTTCAGAATTGTGTTTACTGTTGACATCTCTGTCGGTGAAGCCTCAATGACTGGAAGATAATACAGTGCTGACTTTTGCAGAGTGCCATCACCTTGAAGTAATGTATGTAAACCTGTCCAGCTTGG
The DNA here is from genome assembly GCA_014621495.2 of Entosphenus tridentatus. Classification (NCBI taxonomy): domain Eukaryota; kingdom Metazoa; phylum Chordata; class Hyperoartia; order Petromyzontiformes; family Petromyzontidae; genus Entosphenus; species Entosphenus tridentatus. The sequence continues at coordinate 7,633 of JAAXLI020002633.1, read as the reverse complement.
TATTGTGAATCTTTCAGCATCTATGGACTTTACAAAAACATGCCAGTTCAGTTTGTACAGCAGACACCGTGTTCAATTTGTATGTGTCCACCTGTAATGGAACACATTCCTGATGAAACAAGTTCTGTGGTCCTTGTCTATTAGACTGATGGTACTGTTCGACAGGGATGCTAGGGGGTACTTTCAATGAGGTTCTTCCCTTGTGTAGTGGTTGTCTGTTTATTGTTGACACAGGTTCAACTACAGAACTTTTCAGCATAATCCCATTTGGTGGTGGGTAGTTCCACGACCTGACAGTGTCTCCTCCCCAAAGTCAATATTGTCCCACACAAGTACTGTAGAAACCTTTTTTGAGAATCCCTTTGGTATTTTGTCTCTGCCCTCTACTAGTTGAAGTTGGGCAAGGCTCGTGTCTAGACTGACAACTGTGTCCCATGCTGCACAATGTCCTAGTCTATTTAGAAGTGACACAATTTGTGATGAACCTGTTAAATGGCGAACTGTAAGACCAAGACAATGATTTAGGGGTCTGCCTCCGACCCTTAGATGCAAGATACACAATGTCTTGACAGATAGATATCACTTTTAGATTCAGATCATCTAGAATATCAACATAATGGGCCAGTGTTGGTTCCTCAGTTGCACCAATAATCCAGGAAATCAGATTGTACAGTTCAATTGGAAGGACAGATTTTGCCTCGCTCACATTTAGGTCATCTGATTTGGGTGGCCACGGCATTTCATACCGAGAGAGTCACACAGAAGCATCTTTAATATTAATGCCGCACTGTAAAGTGTCCTCGTGTCCTCTGCAGTATTGATGGAGGCCATTGAACTTGGTCTTTGTGGACCAGCTTTTGCACTAGCCCTGTTTTCACAGTCACTTTCGCTAGTTACCTCAGTTGACTCTGTTGTTTCTGTACCTGATGAATGAGGTAGCCTGTCTATCAGCTTATCTGCAGACAATGTCTCAACGAAAACCATCTCACTTATGTTGCGCTTCTTGGGGGAGTGAAACACCAGTTGGGGGAAATCACGGGCCAACCTCCTACTTTTGAAAAGTGAAAATGTGAGGGAATTATTCATTAATATTTATTAATATAAAATATTGCTAACTCACTGTTCTTCTGAGGTCACAGTAACTGATGCACTAGACTGTGTCAAGAACCTGGTGTACTGTCTATAACAGGACTTGTGGTATCGCACCTCCAGAGACACACAGTCTTTGTCTCGAATATGCACAAGAATGCTAGTGTCTTCCTTCATCTCAGCAGCTTTCAGCAATTAACCTGTAAATAAATGAATACTATCTTCTTGGTTCTTTCGGTAAAGTCACGTAGAAGGGAAGTAATAAAATAATAAAAATAAAACTTAATAAAATAAAAATTCTCACGACGTTTCGGCCACAACGCAAGCTGCCGTCCTCAGGTGAAACCAGGTCTGTCGAGGCGACAGCGTCTGAATGAAACAGCACACGTGCTTGGAGCATATATATAAGCTGGGTTGGAAGGGGGGGGAAGGGCGCCTTGACAAAATAATTTGCATATCAAGAGGAATTTAGCATATTTATGGGAAATGCAGGTATGTGATTAGTACTACTTATGTCCGTGCATTATGCAGGATTAGCAGCATCCAAGGGAGGGGATATGGGAAATGCAGGTATGTGTTTAGTGCTAATTTGCCCGTGCATTATTCAGGATTAGCAGCATCACAGGGAGAGGATAGGGGTAGCATTAATAAAGGGAAGAAGTGTTAATAGTATGTAGCTGCAGTAACTAAAACCACCACGTAAACAACTAAAGTATAAACTACATAGTATCATCAGTATACTATATATACTCTACAATAAGCTGAGTTACTAACAGTAAGTAATGTTTGTATGTTTCTGCTATTCTCCGATTCTCACCTTGCAAAAAAAGCCACCGTTTGACGCAGTTTCTGAATGTATCCCACAGTGTGCGTGTAAAATCCTTTGTTTCTTCTTTCTTTATGGACGTAAAATGCATGTAGCATTGTTTAAAATACTTTTTACGGACTTTTGAAGGTCTGGCCGTACGGCCGTAATTTCCTCCTCTTCACTACTCGATATTGACAACAAGGGCGCTGACATCATGGACTAATGTTTACCTCTCGTCCCAAAAAAGCGGCCACCTTATTGGTCTAGCGGGAAGCACGTGACGATTGTTCCGCGAAGCCTCATCACTGATGATCAAAATATGATTACAGTAATAAAAAAGAAACTGCAGGATTAGACATGGAGAACTTTTATTTTCACGCCCAAAAACAATAGATATTTTTATTAGAATGAAAATAATTTAGTGCCCCATATATGGGAACGGGATTAAACGTAAAACGTCTTCACCTTACGGCCTAAAAGAACCACAGTAATTCCTGCAGTCACCAAAGCTTCAAATCAAGTTATAACCACAAACACCACAACCGCACATATAACCACAACCTACTCAACCACAATTATAACCACAACCAAAACCACCACAGGCACCACAACCAGAGCCACCACAATTACAACCAACACTACAACCACCTATTCAACCAAAACTAAAGCCACGATTATAACCGCAACCACCACAACAACCACCATAACCAAACAACAAAACATTGATGCAGATACGACACAACCACTGCATGAAGGGTCTTTATCCATCTGTGGGTGGGTGAGTGGCTGAGTGGGAAATGGACTCGAACCTGCACCTCTGCATTGCAAGTGCAGTGAGCTGACGGCCCGCGCGTGGCGGGGTAAAGTTGTGGGTACACCCACCTCGCTCCAGCGTGGAAGAGTAGACCAAATACTCCACATCGCGGCCTCTAGTGGAGGCCATTTCTGCCACGACAACAAATCAGTCCCTCCAGAGATACAAAAAAAAGAAATTTAACTCATCCCATCAGCCACAATCTGGCAGTGCCTCTCCTCGCTGATGTGTCCACACCGTGCAAGGTTCTCACCTTCTTCGGGCTGACGACGTAGAGGAGGTCCAGCCAGCGAGCCGCCGCTTCAGCAGCTCGCGAGCCACCGCTTCAGCAGCTCGCGAGCCACCGCGACTGTGGCCGTGAGCGGGAATCCAAATCAGCCGCTCGCCACCCACAATGCACAGCGCCGCCTCCACTCGCCCCGGCCTCAGTGGGGAGAGGGGCGGGGGAGAGGGGGCGGGGCGAGGGGGGTGAAGAGGTGGGGCGAGGGATGGCATGGGGGGGGAGCTCCGGTGAGGGGGAGGGGCTCAGGGCTCGACGTCTCGGTGGGCGTGGTCACCTTGTACCGCCCCCTCGTCTCAAGCCACGCGCTTCCCCCTGACAGTTTGTCCGTTCGAGAGGCGGGGAGAGACTCTGGCCAAGGTGAGGAGTGGATCCTAGCTGTGGGTGGGTGGTGCGGTGGTGTGAGTCCGTGTGTGTGGTGTGAGTCCGTGTGTGTGGTGTGAGTCCGTGTGTATTTGTGTCCGCGTGTATTTGTGTCCGCGTGTGAGTCTGTGTGTGTGGAGTGGTTAACGCGCTGCGCTATGAACCCGGTGATCCAGAATTGGATTCCCGCTCAAGGTCAACACCAGTGACGATTATATGAACCGGTCCTGGGCCTCCCCTAGGTCGACTCAGCCTCAAATGAGTACCTGGTGTGGTGTGTAAATATCGCCACTCGGAGACAAAGGCGGCCGGGCGTGGTATTGGCCACCCACGCCCTCGTGTGCTGTTCCGGCCTTCATAGGTGATGCTGGCTAACAGCACTTGACCCAACAGTTTATTTCAGCTATAAGGGGGATCTTTATCTTTGTTGTTCGTGGTGGTGTTGGTGTTGGTGGTGGTGTTGTTGGTGGTGTTGATGGTGGTGTTGTTGGTGTTGATGGTGGTTTTGATGGTGGTGCTATTGGTGTTGTTGGTGGTGGTGCTGTTGGTGTTGTTGGTGGTGCTGGTGACGGTGTTGATGATGGTGATATTCTTGTTGGTGGTGGTACTGGTGTTGGTGGTGATGTTGATGGTGTTAGTGGTGTTGGTGGTGGTGTCGGTGGTGGTTCCAACGATCCATCCTGGATTTAACCTAGCTGGATTGTGTGAGGAGCTCACAAATCCTTGAAGGATCTCGACACATTCCCACCAGTAAGCTCCTCTGGCAGGCAAGGCTGCGTTGGCTGGGTCTTGTAGCCCGCATACCCAAGCAGTTTCTTTTTGGCCGCATAAAGGGGGCTAAACGGCCACGACATGGGCTGTCGAAAATATGGACTGATGCTGTATGGGAGGATGTTGAGTTGAGTGGACTTGTGAAAGACTGGTACCAGTGGTGTAAATAGCATCTTTCACGAGGAAGCTCGTGAAGGAGGCTACTGGACAGTTGGAGGCAGTCTGCCTCCAACAACAACTGAGGGCAGAGGAGTGACGCTCACAACGAGTGGCGGATAAAATTCGGCAAGTTGGCACAGTTGGGCATACAGCTGGTGTATCTAGCAATCATCTCAGCCAACCTTTGGAACCTGGGTCTGTCCCGTGACGTCTTGTCAGCGAGCCTTCGACACTTCGCGTGGCCTGAAAGTGCACCTGGCCTGGCACAGGCGCCGTGGTGACGTCATCGCTACTTAGTGGCGAATGTCGGTTGTTGTTTTTGTGTTTCGTGTTGTGAGTGATTGGTGATGATGTGAGTCTGTGTTGATGATGTGGGTTCATGGTGTGAGTCCGCATTGTGACTTGACTCGTGTTGAGATGTGGGTGCCGCCACACCCCCTCGACTCTATGTGATCCTCGGCTTCGTCTCCTGCTTCGCACGCAGAGACCTGGACTGCGTGAGAGACGCTGTTATTTCTGTGCACCCTGCTCTGCAAGTTGCCACCATGGAGGTACGTGTGGCTCTTCGACTCGTGTGGTAAAGTATTAATGGACGTGTGCTCTCCACTCCGTGTGTGGCTACCTGTCACCTATCCATACACCTAAGTGTGCATCTGCTTGGCTGCCTGAGTGTGTGTGCATCTGCCTTTCTACGTTTTAATAATCTACTGTACTTTTATCTATCCACTACTGGATGAAGGCCTCCTTCCTTGAGATCCTGCTACCCCTCACGATCCTGCGATGGAATAATCCACCAAGCACCGATTTTGTTGCTCCATCTTTCTGGCAGCCGTCCTCTCAGACGTGTTCCGATACTTGGCTGCACCTCCGTTATTGTTCTTGACCATCAGCTATCGTTGTTCCTCGTGGCCGTGGCATGTCCTGGCCCAGCCCTACTTCTCTTCACAGTTTGAAGGATGCCATTAACCTGCGTGTGTCCTTTAAATACACACGTGTCTCATTGTTAATCCAAGTGTGACATCTGATATTGGCTAAATATCCGAACGCTGAGAACTGACATCTCAGCAGGACCGTCCTGAATGTGGAGCCCAGGATCTCAGAGATCCTGGCTCAGTGCTCGCCGCTTGCACTATCCCCCACATCTTGCTAAAGCCTATGTGGTGGACCTTTGTCTTTGTGTGTGTGTGTAGATGAGCCAATCTGGAGAGGTGAGGAATAAGGGCGAATCTTGTACCACGTGGAGGGCGCTGTCCTCAGAGGGCACCGCCTCTATCTGCATCAAATCACCGCAAGGTAAGAACAGGAATGAGGGATGTCACAGAGGGCCATGGTGAATGGTGGAACATCACGATGGCCATGTTGCATGGTGGATGTCACAGTGGCCATGATGCATTGAAGATTTCATAGCGGCCATAATGCATGGGTGATATCCAGGTGGCCAAGTTGCATGGGGGACTTCATGTTGGTAGTGTTGTATGGGGGACTTAATGGTAGCCATGTTGCATGGGGGACTGCATCATGGTGGCCATGTTGCATGGGGATGATTATTTGTGCTCTGGCCTCAGCACATCACACGCTTTCAGATGCGCTTCCAATATTAGGAAGCCACTGGAGCGATACACTTTTAAATCATCTAGATTTAAAACTAATTTCTTGAGAACTTATTTGGGGCATCAAGTCCGATTTAGTTACATTTAATTTGTATCCCGAAGCACCTCCATATTCCGTCACTAAGGCCAGAATGCTGGGGAATGAGGCCTCCGAATTTGGGTGATGAACAGGCGTCGCCACCCCACGCCAGCAGGGGGCGGCATAAGGGTAGCCGGTTCGTGAAGACCCGGCCCACGCCGCCTGGAACCCCCCTCTCACCTTCTCGGAGCTCCGGACCCCAGCAAGCCTCCCGAGGAAGATGCTGAAGGAAAGCGCTGGTGCGTTCACGGAGGATTGCAGCTTCCCGGGTCCGCGCTGCCAGGGTCACCTTGTAGGGGAAGTGTGGCCACCGAATGGAGAACTTGGCAACTTGTGAGGAGACGGAGCATTGTAGGAGAGGAGCGCAGGGAGGGGGATCTCCATCCCCCTTCCACGAGAAGAGGCGAGTCACGTCTGAATGCCTACAGGATGGAGTAGAGCACCGGCCTCGCTGAAACGGGGGCTTCCATGCAAAAGAATCGACGAGAATAAAAAAAACGAGGAAAAAAATCGAGCGTGTTGTGAGCATTGATAGACAGTGGAGAAGTATCAAGAAGCGTGATAAGGGAGGGTGGCTTGCTAAAAGGGGTAGGAGTGGTCCCTTCATCGCGCCTTCTTCTCTCGTGATTAGACTGCTCTTTCTCTCCATCACGACGCTCAATGTTTACTTTCAGCCGGAACGCTCCGGATCGCTACACGGGGAATAATTTTGCACTCGCACTCACCAGCGTGGTGAAATATGATCAAATGACCCCCATTGTTAACGCGACGTACGGGAGGGGCCTTCATCCATTGTTGTGCTGAGAATGACTGGAATGGATTTTATTTTTGACGCATGCTGCAGTATCCTGCATTTGGGGAGTGGCGGTGCAGTGATTGGTGGTCTCAAGCTGCATTTCTAAGAGGGTCCTGAGGGCAGGAGCTGAATTGGTCGTCGTGTGTGGCAGGAAACTGGAGTGCCCGAACAAAGCCTACGTATATGGAGGGGATAACACTCAAGGAACTAATTTTATTTTTGTTCATCAGACAGCCCCAAATACCCACACACACAAATCATCCAGCAAAAAACATGACTATTAAATGTGTCACCGATAAAGAGATAATAAGTGTCTTGAATCGAGCACGGTTATAGGAATATTGGAAATACAGGGGGTAAAGTTTACGTGTGTCTGTGCATATATTGTGTCGTGTCGGATGTGTGAGGAATTCCACTGCAGCCTTTGCAGTCTGTCACGAGAATGATAAAATGCACCACGTGACACCCAAGTGTTCAACAAAAGCTGGTAACGAGACAACGACGCACACATCTGCAGCCTTCTCTCTCAAGTGATATAATTTTGCGAAGTTCATTCCGAGCCTACGTTGATCCCCCATTGCGGCGTCTCACAGGAACTTTAAACAACCCGCCGAGCCCTCCCAGCCACCGTCGTGTTCCGATCGAGCCTGGCCACACGTGGCTCGGCAGCGCGAGCCTTCGATTGATAACGGGGCGCAGGAGCCCACTCAGCAGACTCCCTCGCGGCATCGCGGCGATGACTACAGCCTCAAGCTAAACAAGCGCAGAACCTGCAGATCGTTGTGACATGGAAAGTGCAGTTCATTGTAAAGATGACACCGTGGGAGCGCAGCGTGCGTTGTGCACATTTTCCTAGGAGTAGCC
>JAAXLI020002632.1:0-12658 GCA_014621495.2 Entosphenus tridentatus | reverse complement strand
CCCCTGGGTCACGTTCCCCTGCCTTTGGCCGCCACTCCGTCATCAGTCTCGACCATTGTCCATCATCCCCAACCGGAGGCCCCACTGACTCGTTTCTTATTGTTTCATTACACTGGTCAACGCACTTTTTCTGGCATGTGGTATTCCAACGGTTTTAATGTAGTTTTGGGGTGCTGATTCCAAATCTGGTATCAGTTTTTATCTATCACATCAGGTTTTTGAGATATCAAATATTGAATTTTCAATAAAAACTGCAGAAGAAAAAGATTACATAAATGTGGATATCTACATAAAATTATATTATAAATACACTGTCCTAAAAATACAGCACCATATTTTAACACTAAAGCAGTCACTGACTCGCAACAACTTGCAATCATAAGTGACAGAGTTAATTTCGGGTAAAATAAATGAAAATGGGGTATGCCGATAGCATAAAAATGAGATGTGATAGAGCAAATCTGAGATCAGATTTGGAATCAGCACCCTGAAATTAGTCTAAAAACAGCTGCAAAAGTCCAGGCCAGAAAAAAAACAAATTTTCGTTGACCGGTGTTATCGGCCAATGTTTACCAAATCAGGCTCGCGTGCCGCGGGGTGCTACTCGACGCGAGATCGTGAGACGGAGATGCAATGCGACAGTTTGGGGAGGACTTTGATGATGATGCTGCTGCTGCTGATGATGGTGCTGTTGATGCTGCTGATGGGAATAAGAATGATAGTTTAGTGGCGGGTGCATGGGGAGGGGAAGTTGGCCACACCTGCTGGAACTTTGCCAAGGAGGTGTTGGAAATTTCAGTTTAGTTTTTTTACAAAGGGGGCCTTTGAATGAGCGAGGTGGAATTTCGCGTGCCACGACACAGAGGCGGCTCCCACGTGTCAGCAATCTTCTTCCACCACCCCCCCCTCCCCACTCACCCTCGTGGTCTTTACGCCCACCCGTGGGCCTAGAACGCCAAGCGGCCAGCAACAAACAGCACTCTTTCAGTTGTAAATCAGAGTTGTGAACAACGGGCCCCCCTTGAAAATATGTACGTAGAACTTCTTTCGCACCGTACGGTGGGCAAACAACAAACGAAAACACATCGAGCAGGGTTGTGAACAGCTCTGCCACCGCTCCCCATACACAGACAAATATCTCCCATGTAGCCTTGAACAGACTGTTGGGGAAAGTGCTGTTCGCGAGCACCTGTTAAGGCCGGAACGGCACGCGAGGGTGGGCAGCACCACGCCCGGCCGCGTTTGTCTCCCTAGTGGCAATATTTTTTACACGTCGCATTACGTACTCATGTGAGGCTGAGTCGACCGATTCAGATAATCGTCACCGGTGTTGGCCGTGAGCGGGAATCGAACTCGGGTCGCCAGGTTTGTAGCGCTGGCACGCTAACCGCTATACTGCCGCTCTCCACATACAAAGATTAAGATCCCCCGTATAGCCTTGACAGACTGTAGGGGCAAGCTGTTAGCGAGCACCTATGAAAGCCAGAAGGGTACACGAGGGGGTGGGTGGCCAACACCACGCCCGACCGCCTTTGTCTCCCCAGTGGCGATGTTTACACACCGCACCAGGTACTCATTTGAGGCTGAGCCGACCTAGGGGAGGCCCAGGACCGGTTCAGATAATCGTCACCGGTGTTGGCTGTGAGCGGGAATCGAACCCGGGTTGCCAGGTTCATAGCGCAGCGCGCTAACCGCTACACTATCGCTCCCCATACACACATACACACACGTGCACACACCACACACACACACTTTGACAAAAAAAGTTGGCAAGTGATTGTGCCTCCCCATCCCCACGATGCGCAGGTGTCACCGCGTGAACCCATCACCCTAATCTCCCGCTGTCTTGCGGTCGCGCGACGCCTCGGAGGCCTTCACACAAGAAGGGCAGGTGACGAGGGTGTGTTGGTGGATCTCCACTAGGTCGACTCAGCCTCAAGTGGGTTAGCTGGTGCTGTGTGTCTATGTCCGTGTATCTCTCGGGATCGGTTTCGCTCGTGTGTTTGTGTGTGTGTCTGTGTGTGGGGAGCGGTGGCGCAGCGGTTAGCGCGCTGCGCTACGAACCCGGCGACACGTGTTCGATTCCCGCTCACGGCCAACACCAGGTGACGATTATCTGAACCGGTCCTGGGCCTCCCGTAGGTCGACCCGGCCTCAAATGAGTACCTGCTGGGGTGTGTAAAAACAACGCCACTGGGGAGACAAAGGCGGCCGGGCGTGGTGCTGGCAAGCCACCCGCTCGTGTGCCGTGCCGGCCTTCAAAAGGTGCTCGCTACCAACGCTTGCCCCCGACAACTGTTAAAGCTACACGGGGGATCTTTGTCTTTGTCTTATGCGCGCGTGGTGCAGGAGTGCTCGCTAACAGCACTTGCCCCGTAAGTCTGCTAAGGCTATACGGGGGGGGGGGGGGGTATTTTGTCTTTGGTTCGGTGAAGAGTCTCTGGTTTTCTTCCAAGTGGGGCTCAGTTAGAGGGGCCTACGATTTGCCGACGTGGAAGTCCAGCCCCCTGAGGGGCCATCCATTGAGTTGGTCAAAACGTGACCCCATCCCCCCCTCCTGCCTGTAGGCACGCGGACTTTTTACACCCCCGCCCCCCACCTGCGTACGTTCGCCTGACCCCCCCACCCCAACCGCACCGAATCCTATAGAACGGCCGACATCAAATCCACGCAGAAATAATGTTTGCATTTTGACTGCTTGTGTTGTGGTTATTGGAAACATGATGCCTTGTATAAAGGTGTCAGTTTTTGTACCAGTTGAAAGGGTAAAAACCTATCACTATATTTTGCCACTGGTAAAGGAGGTATCATAGAATATTGACGTGTTTAAGCAAACAGATAGTCCACCGTCGGACTATCTAACTCAGTGTTGAAGGCCAATGTAGACAAATTATTATCGAGGCTTCACCCACCCCCCCCCCCCCCCCCGTTTCCTATGCGTACGCATATTGTCAGTAGACACGCAAGCGTACGCGTTTGGGTTAACCCCCTCCATGCTTACGTACTCAATGGATGGCCCCTTACCGTGTGCACCACTCTACCTCTGCGGCCTCTCTATCTGTGTGCTGTGAAAAAGGGCATTACCCGAAACGTCGTATTTAATGTACCTCTTTTTTTTTTTTACAGGCCAAGCAGCGTTATGTTAAGGAACGTGTTGAGTCGCTTGTGCTTGTGTGGACGAGAGGATGTCGGAAGTAGTTCAGGACTATCCGCTTCCGCGAGCCGTTTCCTTTGCCACACGAAATGAGGGGGGGGGGTGTGTTGCCCTCCTCCGTGAGAAATTCCGAACGGATTCCGAATTAATTCCCGAGGCGATGGCTCACATCGCAATCGGGATACAGATGGGTCCAATCGTGTAAAAACACCCACTCCGGGTGGCGTTGCAAGGGATATACTCTTAAGGTATAAACATATAAATAAATATGCCTTTTACATAACGTAAAATGAGATTTGGAAACTAAGCATAATTTGCAAAGTTCATCGCTTGGTCAAAATGTTCCCTGGATTCACGACAGCCTCAGGCAAGAAGCCCGCACTGCGGTATTATTACGTGGAGAGAAACCCACCCACACACACAAAGACAAAGTTCCCCCCTGTAGCCTCAACAGACTGTTGGAGTAAGTGTTGTTTGCGAGCAACTATGATAGCTGGCACGGTACACGAAGAGAGCGGGTGGCCAGGATCTCCCCCGGCCGCCTTTGTCTCACTCACCCACACACTCCCCGACCTACTCACCCACTCACCCACTCACCGACCCACTTACCGACTCCCTCACCCACTCACCCGCCCACCCACTCACCCACTTATTCACTCGCTTACCAACCCACACACTCACCCACGCACGGACTCACCTACCTACTCAATTATTCCCTCACCCACTCACTCGCCCACCCACTCACCCACTTACTCACTCACTCACCCACTCACCTACCCACTTACCGATTTCCTCACCCACTCACCCACCCACTCACCCAATTACTCACTCACTCACCTACCCACACACTCACCCACGCACCGACTCACCTATCTACTCACTGATTCCCTCACCTACCACACTTGCAGGTCACCACACTTTCTGCCCCTTCCCACGCACTGCTCCACCGTGATATTCTCTGCCACTCGTAGCAGAACTTTCGCGACCAGTATTTTTCTTAATAAAGGTGTTTAGGTGAGATCGCGTGAGTATAAATGCGTCGTAAACCTCCACCACCCGACACAGCCAATTAGTGAGGGATTTGTCACGTAAACAAAACGCCAAATAGCTACTACTTCAGCCCACCGGTGTGTTGGAGAGTAAATCCACAACATTTGCAACTTCAGTAGTACGACTAATGAGTAACTAATTGGCGTTTTGTTTACGTGACAAATCCCTTACTAATTGGCTGTGTCGGGTGGTGGAGGGTTACGACACATTCATACTCACGCGATCTAACACTGAAAACCTTGATTATGAATTCCCTCCCCACTGTCGTCTCTTTTTGTGCCCGCAAGCTCCTACAACGATAACCTGGCTCAATTCAACACAAGCTCTTCATCTACCGCGCGCCATTTACAACGGTCACGGGAGCTGTTTGTGGCTGGCCGCGTGGCGTTTGGAACCTGCGTCTCCGTGACCGTGATGGGGAGGGTCCCAGGATCTCAGCTGTGCCCGGATTAACAGATCGACGCCACCTGCTCTGTGCTAACCACACTGTGGTATTTATCTCACTCTCATAAACGTTGTTGATATTATTACTATTAATATTTAAGTACTAAGAAACACGAGTTTTTATTTTAATTTGTGTGTGTGTGTGTGTGAAAAACAAGCTGAGCAGGTTTATGATGAGTACATGACAGCTTAGCATTTTTTTTATTAAATCGCGGTTGCTGAGCACAGGCCACGAAGCGTCAATCTGTCAGCAACAAACATCACTTATGAAGTTATAAACAAAAAAGGGCGCCACGATGGTGAGATGTTAACTACCTCGCCTGGTATGCAGGTGGTCGTGGGTTCGATCCCGACCCTGACGCCTGTGTGTTTGTAGTTTGCATGTTCTTCCCGTAGTGGCGAGGATTCATCTCCTGGCCCTACGATTTCCCCCTCCACATTTAGAATCAACATCACGCGTTTAGAGTGTTTGGCTGCTACTATACATTTCCACGCAATAAGCCACTTCGTTGAGCTATCATTTGTGGCCAGGTCGCTTCTGAAAAAGAGCTACAGAGAGTTCAATTGAGAGTAAATGCGAGTAAGAGTATCATATTTGTTTAATAATTTACCAGGCATGTGTTGTTGTTTTTTTAAAGAAACAAAGTACAAGGACTCTTCTACTTACGAACACTCAACTTACGAAGTTTCAGAGATACGAACAAACCTGTCCCCGTATGTCCAGTTGCCCACTCGGACCATGAGTCGTAAGTTCAACTGTCGTGCAATAGATGGCATTGGTGGCATCTACATCTGCAGAACGTGAAGAACCAGTGACATCTACATCTGCAGAACGTGAAGAAGCAGTGGCATCTACATCTGCAGAACGTGAAGAACCAGTGGCATCTACATCTGCAGAACATGAACAACCACTGGCATCTACATCTGCAGAACGTGAAGAACCAGTGGCATCTACATCTGCAGAACATGAACAACCAGTGGCATCTACATCTGCAGAACGTGAAGAACCAGTGGCATCTACATCTGCAGAACATGAACAACCAGTGGCATCTACATCTGCAGAACGTGAACAACCAGTGGTATCTACATCTGCAGAACGTGAAGAACCAGTGCCATCTACATCTGCAGCACGTGAAGAAGCAGTGGCATCTACATCTGCAGAACGTGAAGAACCAGTGGCATCTACATCTGTAGAACATGAACAACCAGTGGCGTCTACATCTGCAGAACGTGAAGAACCAGTGGCATCTACATCTGCAGGAGATTATACAACTTTTAAAGCCATTCCCCGTGTTTAGTGTAGATGCCGTACAACAGGTTTGGAATCGACAGGAGTAAAGTTGGACTTACGAACAAATCAACTTACGAACAGACCTCTCGTTCCTAAGTAGATGAGTCCTTGTACAGGTGTCTCTGCGCTCCAATCGGCATTGGGGGTGGCGTTTCATTCCAGGCGTGGACATTCCACGTTCCTACGACGGGGGCGGGGTTCAGATATGGCGTGGTGGCTGGGCTATTGCATATATAAACAACGTTCCTTTACCTAGCGGTGTGTCACTGAGTCTCAAGAGCCCATCTATCAGTGAGTCTTGCAATGAGAGGGTTCCGTACAATACACATTCAACTGTGTTTGCTTTCATGGAAGCTTACAGCGGCGTTCGTTTTAATCAGTGGTCTTTGGGAATTTGTTTTTAAAAGCGGAAATAGACCACACAAGACAAATATTCCACCGTGTAGCCTTAACAGAGTGTCGGGGCAAGTGCTGTTACGAAGCACCTATGAAGGCCGACACGGCACACGAGGGGGTGGGTGGCCAACACCACGCCCGACCGCCTTTGTCTCCCCAGTGGCGATGTTTTACACACCGCACCAGGTACTCAGTATTTACTTATCAACACGGAAGCTGATGGGTAGCTGCCGGTTCAACAACAAAAAACGCGTTTGCATGTTCGTATAATAGGCTTCGGTTTGTGTCATAATTGGTGTGTGTCTGTGTGTGCGCTTTTGTACACAATGAGTTTGTGCACAGCAACAACGGAGGGCAGAGGAGCGACGCTCACAACAGCGAGCGGAGCGCCGGGCGGCTAAAATTCAGCAATTCGGCACAGTCGGGGGGTACAGTCAGCCAACCCAATGGCACCTGGTTTTGTGCCCCGTGACCTCCTGCCAGCGAGCCTTCGACAGACACTTCACGTGGCCTCAAAGTGCACCTGGCCTGGCACAGGCGCCGTGGTGACGTCACCGTCACTTAGTAGCCAATGCGGGTGGGGGTGTTGGTATCGGTGTGGTACAGGAGGACGTGGAGCTGAGTGGACTTGCCGATGACTGGTAGCAGCGGTGTCAACATCGGCCTCAGTGGAGGAGGCTCGTGAAGGACGCTACCAGGCAGTTGGAGGCAGTCGCCCTCCAACAACAACGGAGGGCGGAGGAGCGACGCTCACAACAACGAGCAGAGCGCCGGGTGGTTAAAGCACAGCAAGTTGGCACAGTAGGGGGCACAGGTGGTGCATCAGCCAGTCATCTCGGTCATCTCGGTCAGTCGTCCCATGGCACCTGCTGGGTCTGCCCCGTGACCTCCTGCCAGCGGGCGTTCGACACTTCCCGTGGCCTCAAGGTGCACATGGCCTGGCACAAGCGTCGTGGTGACGTCACCGCCACTTAATGGCGAATGGCGGTTGTTGTTGGTATCGGTAAACAATGTGTTTGGAATTTGAGGTTCCCAGCAAGCGCACGTCCTCGGCGCGTCTCTCTCTCTCTCTCGCGCTCGCCACCTCGTGGTTTCAGGGTCACAATCACGAGCCGACCAGCCAAGCAGGAACGTGACGGGGCCATGTCCACTTCCTCCGGGAGGGGGGAGATCGAGATACAACGAGTGCCAAAATTGTTGAAAGCAAAGTGTGGTAATGATGTGGATGCGCTGCTTCCACCCATCCACCACCCCCACCGCCATAGGCACGTGGAGCTGGCATAGAACTTGCTGACAGCGAGGTGGAACGTTACGTGGGCTAAGGGGCCGTCCATAAATGACGTCACGCACCTAAGGGAGGGTTGCCAGTGGGATGCACAGAACACAAGCAAGGGAAATGTTCTAAAAACACGGTTCGGTAATCCGCGACGTGGTTCCCCTTTCTTGCGGGAGCCAGCAATGGTTAGCCGGGGAGATGGGGGGGGACCGGCGAAAAGTAAACGGGACTCGACAAAAACCTCCGTTACCGGCCCGGTAATCGCTGCTCGCGGGAGAGAGGACGAGAATGGCAAACGTGGACATCGCGTTCTGCTTGGTTAGATTATACCCCTCTCCTCCGTCCATCACCCTCCCCCATAAATAATCCTCCTCCGGTATCGAGAGGGAAATGAAAACATAGGGGGGACATAGACATGGAGTAGGGAGAGAGGGGGTGGTAGAGAGAAAGGGAAGGGGTAAGGAGAGCAGAGCGTGACATCTTTTGTGAAATATTTAATTTAAAAAGGGGGGGGGGGGGTTAACATGAAGCAAAGCATTGAAAAAAAACCGAAATGATGAACGAAGCAAAATGCCGACTACACCGAGCATCTTCTTGTTTCCTCCTCTGAAAAAAAAGAGGGGGAGCGAAGGGAGGGAATCAGGCTGTCGATGGAGGGAAAGGGAGATTCTCAAAACGGGCGCCACGGTGGCTAGGAGATGTTAGCATCGTTAAGTCATTGTGTTATTTAATTTTCCATATAGCCAGATAACACGATAAATCGTTAAACTTAAACACCCAGTCGTTCATAAAAGTTGAAGGCAGTATAGTACTACAGTCATGGAGGAAGTGCGGAATCACTGAACCGGAATTGATAGCTTGAAAGCATTTAGCGCGGGGCCCTTGAAAGTGCGGGGCCCGTAGCTACTACACGTGCAGCTACACCAGCCCACAGGGGATTATTGTGTCCGTCGTGCAGGGAGGTGCTGGGTGGGGAGGGAGGGGCTGGGTGGGGAGGTGATGGTGAGGAGGGGCTTGGTGGGGAGGGTGGGGCTGGGTGGGGAGGGGAGGGTGGGGCTGGGTAGGGGGTGGGAGGGGTGGGGCTCGTGGGGAGGGGCTGGTCACCCCGTGGTGCCCTTATAAAACTCAACGTTTAACCTACTCACGCCGGCTTGTGCCCGCCCTCACAGTCGGGCATATTTTGCGGAATGCACCACGCCGCCGTTGACTCTGGCCATTGACCGAGCAACTCAACGTTCCTACCAGCTCCCTCGGCAGGAATGTGTTCCGGCACTTCGTTGAGGTCATCAGTGGGTTGTGAGCCACTAGATGGCAGCCTCCGACTGTGGGTTCCTCAAATTCAGGCACTGGCAGATTTGTAAAAAAAACGGGAACAGCACGGATGAACATGCAATAAATGTCCTTCGTATGAAACCGTCTCTTCTCACACGAGCAGCGACCAATATTGAGAAGCATCGATCGCAGAATACGCAAACATCTGGACCGGTTTCGACATTCAGTAACCTATATGCAGAGTCAGGCTTGCATGAATCAATGCTGGTAAAATTGGCAAATGTCTACAGCCAAGCACCCTCCTCTGTCTATAAGACGTGGCTTACAGCAGTTAGACGCAATTTATATATAATGCAAAAGTCGGTCGTTCGACACTTCACGTGGCCTCAAGGTACACATAGTCTGGCACAAGCGTGACGTCACCGCCACTTAGTGGCGAATGGCGGTTGTTGTTGTTCAGTCTATGTATGTATGTGTGAGTCCATTCGTACGTGTAACTCTATGTGTGTGTATCAATGGATTTGCGTGTGTAACTACATGCGTGTCTGCCTTTTTCGCCCGGGCAACGCCGGGTACTAACCGCTAGTTGTCTATGAGACGTGGGTTACAGCAGTTAGACGCAACACATATATATAATGCAATAGTTTGTAAAAAAAAATAAACATGCTTATCAATACATCAACTTAAGCTTGATACAGATCTTATGCTCATGTAATTCATGATTTTATTAAATATGTGAGGGTAAGTAAAATAAATGCATGCTTATAACCAATTTAAAGACGTCATATTGACTTTAGATTGAAAGCTTTCGTGACTGCAGGGATTCATCTTCTTGGTTCTTTCGGTAAAGTCACGTAGAATGGAAATAATAAAATAATAAAAATAAAACACAATAAAATTATTCTCACGACGTTTCGGCCACAACGCAAGCAGCTGTCTTCAGGTGGAGAACAGGTCTGTCGAGGAGACAGCGTCTGTCGTGAGAATTATTTTATTGTTTTATTTTTATTATTTTATTATTTCCATTCTACGTGACTTTACCGAAAGAACCAAGGAGATCACATTGCCTGTTAGGGAACGGCGGCTTAGGCAGGATACGTTTTAAGATGAGTATTGTTTTAGCAGGTTTGAAGCTCAAAAGGCCAGGATAGAGTCTCATTTCTAAGAGGAACCTGTGGCATTAGTCTACCAGCAGGGGGCGATGATTGATGCTGCTGCTGCGTATGACGTCCTAATTGAATAATTAGCGATGCAATTTTACAAATTGGCAAACGTGCACTCTCACACCGGCACAAAATGAGATTTTTTTTCCTATCTTATTTAATAAGCAGGTTAAGAACAACTGAACTATTAGCTCTTTTTTTAAGAGGCGACCTGGGTCACACATGATATGCCATCCAAGTCGCTGCTATCATCATTATAATCATCACACGTTGGAATGCATAGGAGCAGCCACATAATCTAAGCGCGAATTGATTATAAAATGTGGAGGAGGAGGGCAAAACCGGAGGAAACCCGTGGATCAATCAAAGCGACCACCACGGGGAGAGAGAGAGAGGAACAGGTGAAATCGACATATCCAACAGCAGGGATCGACAGGGTCCGGGATCGAACCCACGACAACCGGCGTGCCAGACGAGGGAGCATCCTTGAACACGCGTTTCTCCCGTGGTGCAGTGGTCAGCACGCTAGACATGCAGTCCAGAGATCGCCGGTTCGATCTCCGGACGCGGCACTCGAAACAACCATGCACCCCCGTTAAAATATTCCCCCCCCCCCCCCCCCCCCACTTCTATCCAGCCATTAGTCAAATTAGGTCTACAACCGGTTAGTCGAGTGGACAGGTGGGGTAAAATGTGAGTAACTCCCATCTCTTTTGACGAGACGTGCTGGCCACCGTGGAAGAGCAGATCAAAATACCAAACTCGAGAGCACCATCCACTGGCGGAGACCCTTCCGCAGGCAGGGGCGTAGGTGTGAGCAATTGCAGGGCTGCGCCTTTACCTCACCTCCCCTCTCCTTTAACACATGCAGCCGTCTCCAGCAGCGCCAGCTGACTGGCTCAGTAGGTTCGAGCGCGGAGAGACGGGGGGGGGGGGGGGGACGCGAGGCCATGCGAATTCGCTGCGTCTGTAGCAGCATCGTCCGTCGCTCTAACGTGGCAGATGGATCTTAAATAATCTCGTCTGAAAACGAATTTCTTTAGCGCTGCTTTTTTGCGTGCGTATGTGTGTGCGCGCGTGTGTGCGCGAAACATTTAGGCTGGCCTGCCTAAGATCCATCCTTGGTTTAACCAACAACAACAGAGGGCGGAGGCGCGAAGCTCACAACAACGAGCGGAGCGCCGGGTGGCTAAAGCACAGCAAGTTGGTTCAGTAGGGGGCACAGGTGGTGCATCAGCCAGTCATCTCAGTCAGTCGACCTGTGGCACCTGGGTCTGCCCCGTGACCTCCTGCCAGCGGGCGTTCGACACTTCACGTGGTCTCAAGGTGCACATAGCCTGGCACAAGCGTCGTGGTGACGTCACCGCCACTTAGTGGCGAATGACTGTTGTTGTGTGCGTGTGTGGTTCGTTTGTTGTCCTTCGACCAGCACCTCCGATTGGCACGGCTGTCGACGTGCGGTGCGAAAGAAGTTCAGCATCGTGCGTGTGCATGACACGTGTCCACTAAACGCAAGCAAACGAGATGAATGCAAAACGACATCCAATCCCCGTTTGTGTGCGGCGTTACGTGGGTCACTGTTCGGGTGGCCAGGATTTCATTTGCACAGAGATCTCGTGGTGGTGGTGGCGGTGGCGGCTACAGCCACCAGTGACGATTATTTGAACCGCTCATGGGCTTCCCCTAGGTCGACTCAGCCTCAAATGGGTACCTGGTGCGGTTTGTAAATATCGCCACTGGGGAGACAAAGGCGGCCGGGCGTGGTACTGTTGGCCAAACACGCGTGCCGCCCGGGCCTTCATAGGTGCTCGCTAACAACAATTGCCCCAACATTACGTTGTTGCTCGTGGTGATATCATGTTTAAGTTTATTATCGCAGGACACTGCAGCACAGCTTTTCTAAATTATATTATCAGACAAAGAAATATGTGTGTGGGGGGGAGATAAAGGGGGGGGGGGGTAAGGGGGGGGGGTGGTCACGATCGCACATTGGGTTGGTTTGATGCAACACCACGTGGTGAGCCTCTTCTGTTATTCAAATCGTGCCAATTTATTTCAATTTAATTTTGCTGGCTACACAAAATTAATGTTACGCGTAACCGTTCACGACCGATATTAAGACGTATCACCAGTTTCTGTTGGGTGAGATCCTCGAGTAGGTGAATAGTAAAACTCCGCCCTCTTAACGGCCGTGATTGGTTCCAAGAAATCGGTCCTGATGTGATTTGGTCGTTCAGCGAGTACAGGAAATACACGTTAAAGGCTTAATTCGTTCCAATAGCATCGAAAGTTGCCCCCTTTAAACCCAAAAAACCGTACTTAATAATATTTTCAACAATGGATATTAATACGTAAAGATACTAACAACATTATGAACACAATGAACACATACTATTATAAGAAACATTGTTAATCAACGCTTTAATTGATAGGCACTGCATCTACAACAGCTCGTCGTTAACAGGGGAATGGTCGATAGCAAATACAATGGGCTCTATGGAGGCACTACACTATACACTACTATAAACTACACTATACACTACTATACACTACACTATACACTACTATAAACTACACTATACACTACTATAAACTACACTATACACTACACT